>BRDA01088370.1:0-30046 GCA_036984385.1 Crenuchus spilurus
TGCATTCAGTTTTTATTCACAATTTATTTAGTGTCCCAACTTTTTTGGAATCCGGTTTGTAGATAACCACAGTACACTAGGTAATTACTTTTATTACTATTTTTTGACCAATGTCATAAGATTGATCTGCTTAGTTTAAATCTATTATATGTATTGTACACTGTTATTATATAATGATATTATATGATTGGGACACTGTGTAAAAGGTTGGGACACTGTGTAAAATGTAAATTAACTGATTTGAAAATCTCATAGAGTCATATTTTATTCACAGTAGAACATAGAACACATATAAGATGTCATACCATTTCATGAATAAAATATTAAATCATTTAGAACTTGATGGCAGGAACACATCTCAGAAAAGTTGGGACAGGAGCAACGAAAAGCTGGAAAACAGATGAAGAAGCAATGTGCAAGAAAGTCACATGACTGGGTATAGAACAAGCATTTTATAGTCTCCCAGAAGCAAAGATGGGCAGCAGTTGTGGAACAATTTTAGAAAAATGTTCCTCAACAAATGTTCCTCCCACCATCTACAGTACATACCATCATCAAATGATTCAGAGAATGTGGAGAAATCCCTGTGCACAAGGGACGAAGCTGATGGTCAATACTGGCTGCTCGTTATCTTTGGGCCCACACATGCCTTGTGGCTGCCATTTAACACTTAGCTGTTTAATTATCTGCCAAAACCAAATTATGCAATTTACATCATATCTCCTGAGCCAAGCAGGATAACACAGAGGTGATGTCTGACCACATGTTTTGATGGTCAGTGATATCATGTACATCATGAACTGGACATTTAATGGTGAATTCAGTACTTTGTGAGAAAGATTGCAGCAAAATGTTCCATAGCTTTGACATTTTCCACAATAATGACATGACAATCTGAAAAAATAAGAGAATCAAATAAATTTCATGTTCATTGATATTCACATTATCATAATTTGTGCTTCCTGAGATGCCATTTATCTTAAATGATGACAATAGAATGCAATCAAAGCCATCAAAAACTAACCACTAAATGCTAATTACTAGCTTTAAATGATCAATTACAGGAAAATGTGGCCAATCACCTCCCCTGCAATTAGCGTCCGCAGCGCTGACTTGGTGTCAACTGGTAGTTGCTGGTCTCTTTTATCAGGATACATGGAGAATAATAAGTTCTAATATAAATAAATACACAGGAGAGACTAGGACTCTATTGAGACAGCTTTTTAATAATTCAGAATGTGCCATGTCTTCTCCGACTGCACGGCTGGGGGTAAAGGAATGTCTAAATGTCACAAGGCTTCTCAATGATTCTTTTATCCCTCCCTCTCGCCATCTAAAAGGCATCTTAATTATCAGCGCAACATCAGGACGTCTGCCACAAATCTGAAGAGTCAAAGAAACTCTAGCATTTGAGGATTACTTGTGCTCGGGTACCAAGGGAACCTAACAAGTACTTCAGTATACCTTCAATATACTAGTGTGGTGATGCCCAACATGACTACAAGTTCATTTCTCTAATATTCTCTAAAATTTTGATTTGTATTAGTATAGGCTGAAAACTAAAGTGTGGGAGGTCATCAGGAACTGCGTTCAGCAGCCATATCTTGCCTTATAAAGCAAAAGCACTGTGTATCTAAATCACCATTAAAACTGAAATACTGTATTTCTGCACGTTTTAAGAGGTCGGCTAAGAAAGAAAAAATTCTTGCATGTACATTACATACTTTAGAAGACAAACTTTAAATGAAAAAAGATTACACATACCTCCTATTCAAGATTCAATAATGTTTATAAAGAATGGCTATGGACTAATATCTTCTAGTAATTAACCCATGTTTACTAAAGTTGTTTATGGACTAATATCTCTTATTATAGTGTACAGAGTATTTATTAAAGTTAGTTATGATCTAATATCTTCAATTGCAGTAATTAATAGTCTATTTAAGTTGTTCATAGTCTAATATATCATAATCTAGTGATTAATAGTGTTTATTGAGGTTGTTAATTGACTAATATCTTCAATTCTAGTGATTAATAGTGTTTACTGATGTTGTTTATGACTATCTCCTATTTTAGTGATTAATAGTGTTTATTTAAGTTGTTAGTCATCTAATATCTCTTATACTAGTAATTAATAGTGTTTTTTTAGGTTCTTTGTGAACTAATAGCTACTATTCTTGTGCACAGAGTGTTGATTTGCATTACATTAGGTTTGAAACAAAGCCCCGCAGAGTGTGAGATCTTCAGGAACTGAGTTCAGCTGTCATATATCGGCATGCAATGCAAAAGCACTGTGTATCTAAATCACCACTGAATCTGAACTGCTTCTACATTTCTGAGTTTCTTAAGAGGTCAGCTAGGAAAGCGAAGTTTCCGAATTCTATGAATTTGAGAAATTTCTTGGCTAAGTAATAATTCTGTGCTAAGTGCTAAGTAATGCTAAGTTATCCAGGTCATGAAAACAGTCCTTTGAAGTGGTGCAGGCCCAAAAATAATTACAATTTCCATTTATAGACATTTAACAAGTGCAGTCATTTAAAACTTCTCCCATGGTAGGAGAAACACGGGGCGAAAGCAACATGGTTCATAGGTTCGGAGATAATGCGCATGCTTAAACCCAATATAATTTTAAATATTCTTCCGCAAGGATTGTTGAGGCAATGCGAGGCCTTTGAAGCGGAGCTTTTCATCTTTGAAGTGTTTTTAAGAGGTTCAAATGTAAGATTCATGGTGCAGTTCAAAGACATGTGAGACTACTCGTGGCCATATTTCCTCTGTTTTAGTTTGGGGGCGCGCAATTTTAACGCTGTGCGCGTGCAATACAGACGCACAGCAATTTCAGACCCATAGACAATAAGGAGCCTTTAAATGAAGATGAAAGAGAGCGAGGAAGAGGGGGGCAATGTTCTAGAGGCTGAAGCTGGCTGAGTGATGGCCAGAACCTTGGTTTAAGCCGCTAGTCCGATGAGGAGAGGAAAACTGTGGTTAGTCTTGGGTCAGCAGAATCCTCCAGGCTTTCGGCTTAAATGCAGAGGTAAGATCCATCACTGCCCCAAACACACAGACACACACACACACACACACACACACACACACACACGATGAGGCCAGGTAATCTAAATGTTGCTTTATCCTTGGGGAAGCCTATAAACACAGTGTAGCAATAATGGCATCTCAGATCCCAATGAGCAGCAGTAAATGATTTTCCAACCTGGGGCTAATGCGAGTTAACTCGGCCTGTCGGGGGACGCAAAACTGCACAGTGGCAAGCAAACTGTGCTCCCATGGACCTCATTACTGGTGAGCCAAACAAGGCCAAGGTAAGTAAAGTGGAAAGTGCAGCTTAAGCGAAAAGAGGCCAGGCACATCGCTGTGGAAAAGAAATCGCCGTCTGGGCATACTGCACCATTACATTAAAAAGGAAAAAAACAGAGCTTGGATAGGAGCCTATGCACGCAGGTGTGATTGCCACCGTTTTGAATAGCTGAAAACCAGCTGCGTGTAATATACAGTGCATAACAGCAGTCACAGTACTGAAATAGGGGCAAAATGAAGCATCTGCCCATTACAGGGACCAAAGCCAGCGAGGTGTTATATGGGATGAAAGATAGAAAAGCAAGAGTGAACATGGGCTCAGCAGAGGTGTGCTGGTCAGCCTGGTCAAGGATGAAGAAACTAGAGGCACTACATCACATGCATACATATGGTGTGTGCAATACAATGATATGAGGGTGTTACTGTGGTGCATAATGTCACAGCAGAGAAAATAAACTGCATGTATCATATACAAGACTGCAACATTAACTGCACAATAATTAGCAGCTGATTGTATGTCAATATGCCAATATTACCAGCATATCTGTACACTACCACTCAAAAGTTTGGGGTCACACATTAAACGAAATATTTTCCCATTACAATTCTTTAATTTCAAAACAGTTTTTTTCTAGTTGTTTCTGGATTATGTATTTACAAACTGCTGCTCCTGATATTTCCTTGCAGATCTTCTATTGTAGAACGGTGACTTATGTCACCAGTTTTTAAGTTGTTGATATTGAGTTTATAGGGTTTAGTATTCGTGTACCAAAAGTACTAGTGTATAGTATGTTTATCTCCTTTATAGTGAATGAATGTTAGACTTATATAGCACCTTTCTAGATATTCAAGGACGCTTTACAATCAACACACTCAACCACACACACCGGTGAGAAGCGGCAGCCAGTCGCACACAGCGTACTCTCAACCGGAAGCGACCGTCCACCTGGAGGACTGCATCGAGCACTAGGGGCATCACCCAGAACAGAGTGCCAACCATATCTGGGCATATATACACATTCATACACACACCAGTGTAATTCTTTTAGAGTAGCCAATTCACCTGATCCCCATGTTTTTGGACTGTGAGAGGAAACCAGAGACTCTGGAGGAAACCCACGCAGACACGGGGAGAACATGGAAACTCCACTCAGATGGGACTCAAACCCAAGATCTCAGCACTGAGAGGTGAACGTGCTAACCACTAAGCCACCATGTCGTCTAATGAATGTTCTCCAATTGTGACATAGTGATTAATTGTGTCTACTAAAGTTGTTTATGAAGTAATATCTCCTATTCTAGTGATTAATAGTGTTTATTGAGGTTGTTTATGGACTAATATCTCCTTTTCTAGTGATTAATAGTGTTTATTGAGGTTGTTTATAGACTAATATCTCCTATTATAGTTATTGATAGTGTTTATTGAGGTTGTTTATAGACTAATATATCCTATTCTAGTGATTAATAGTGTTTAATGAGGTTGTTTATAGACTAATATCTCCTATTATAGTTATTGATAGTGTTTATTGAGGTTGTTTATAGACTAATATATCCTATTCTAGTGATTAATAGTGTTTATTGAGGTTGTTTATAGACTAATATATCCTATTCTAGTGATTAATAGTGTTTATTGAGGTTGTTTATGAACTAATATCTCATATTCTAGTGATTAATAGTGTTTATTGAGGTTGTTTATGGACTATTATCTCCTATTCTAGTGATTAATAATGTTTATTGAGGTTGTTTATAGACTAATATCTCCTATTCTAGTGATTAATAGTGTTTAATGAGGTGTTTATTGACTAATGTCTCATATTCTAGTGATTAATAGTGTTTATTGAGGTTGCTTATTCACTAATATCTCCTATTCTAGTGATTAAGAGTGTTCATCAAGATTGTTTATGAACCAAAATTTAGAACTGGAGCTGTAAAGTAAGAACTGACAGCAAATTGCTAGAACTCAATAGTCATCTAAATGAATTCAGTTAAAATACATATTTATGTCCTAAACCGCACTGACTAGTGTGCAGTCTGAGTGGGTTGAAAGACGTTATGCTGATGTTTGGTGTCATGAGGTTATTTAGGTGGCTATTGAGTTCTAGTGTTCCCAACGCAAGTCTTGCAGATCCAGTTCTAAAATAAAGAAGCACAATTTGGTCTCCAAACTTGGCTAAATGACTATCTGGGGTGAACTTTGGGTGAACATTCCTTTAAGTATTGTGATGCTATATTTTGTCCATTGCCCACCATTACATAAAGCACACATATACTAACTGCCTTCTCTCAACGCAGAAATAGCCTCTGTATGAAGCTACAAGCTCCAAAAAATGAAATAAATACATTTCTTTCTAGGCAAAATCTAACTCATACATCCAGCCTGCATACTTTAGATGGGTGTCGGGGGTTTACATATCTAAATGTGAACATCTCTCCAGGACATTGAAGCGATGCGGCCAGCAAAAAGGCCCCACTGCTCCTTCATGGCCTGAGCAAACACATTCTCATTCAGAGCCCACTCAGTGAGCTGTGCCAGCTTCAGCTCATATTATCATAATACTCTCCGCTCGCTAAATCCAGCCGATAACAACACTAACCCAACCTGCTAGCTCAGTGCCAAGGGCCAGCAGGCTGACGGAGGTAAAAACGTTCACAGACCCACTGGGCTTACTGCCGCACTCACTCGCCCCGCTTTCTCACACGCTGACCTTTCTGCACTCCAAAGCCCTGGAAGCACTTCAAGCAAGAGCAGATAAACAGCTTACTCTAAAAGCAGCCCGCATAAGTATGCCCAAATCACATCTTTAAAGGAAAATAAGAAAAAAGGACAGAGAGAGGGGGAGGGGTGGCTAAAGCAGGGGGTGGAAGTGGTGGGCCACAGTCACGTTAAATGGACCTCAATGGACCTTGGAGAGGAGTAATAAAAATGGAGAGAGACAGGCGTTTCTGCTTTTCAATGGCAACTCAAGTGCATGGATGTCATTAGGGGCTTTGCTGCAGTCTGTGTCAATTAGAGGCTGTTCTATAGTGAGTGCTTCCACTCCAACCACAATGGACATGCTGCTGTAGACACAAGTGTATAAACCACACACCATTCTAAATTCAAATTCAAGAATGAATGCAGGTTTGGGGAAGAGAAAGAAACAAAAGGAAAGAAAATTCACATTAGAAAAATATTAGCGAAATAAAAGAGGAATGCAATGATGATGATGATGATGTTGATGATGAAGACAATGATGATGGTGATGATGTGGACAAAGATAATGATATGATGGTGTTGAAGATGCTGATGATGTGGACAAAGATAATGATATGGTGATGAAGATGATGATGCTGATGATTATGATATTGAAGATTATAACAATGATGATGTTGACAATGACAAAGACAATGATGATGTTGTTGTTGATGATGATGGTGATAGAGATGATGATGATGATGATGATGATGATGATGATGATGATGATGATGATGATGTGGACAGAGTTAATGATATGATGCTGATGAAGAAGATGATGATGATGTGGACAAAGATAATGATGGATGTATGGATGGATGGAAGATGATGATACTGATGATCATGATATTGATGATGATGATGATGATGATGATGGTGAAGTTGTTGTTGTTGAAGATGATGATGATGGTGAAGTTGTTGTTGAAGATGATGATGATGGTGAAGTTTTTGTTGTTGAAGATGATGATGATGATGAAGCCAATGATGATGTTATTGTTGTTGATGATGATGATGATGATGATGATGATGAAGACCCTGCTGATGACGATGATGCTGATAATGATAGTGATAGTGATGACCTTGATCATGATTATGATGATGGTGAAGTTGTTGTTGAAGATGATGATGATGATGGTGAAGTTTCTGTTGTTGAAGATGATGATGATGGTGAAGTTTTTGTTGTTGAAGATGATGATGATGATGATGAAGCCAATGATGATGTTATTGTTGTTGATGATGATGATGATGAAGACCCTGCTGATGACGATGATGCTGATAGTGATAGTGATGATCATGATTATGATGATGGTGAAGTTGTTGTTGAAGATGATGATGATGGTGAAGTTGTTGTTGAAGAAGATGATGATGACGATGAAGCCAATTATGATGTTATTGTTGTTGATGATGAAGATGCTGATGCTGCTGATGATGCTGATAATGATGGTGATAGTGATGATCATGATCACGATTATGATGATGGTGAAGTTGTTGAAGAAGATGATGATGATGGTGAAGTTGTTGTTGAAGATGATGATGATGAAGCCAATGAAGTTGTTGGTGGTGATGATGTTGGTTGCCAAAAGTAAAAATGCTAGGCTGTGGCTAAGTATCTATACATATGCAGAGCTAATGTGAGGAGTCCTTGTCTGGCTTATCTTACATAACATTTTGAGGATCTATTGATTAACCATCAACTTTATGACAAAAGTAGAAAAACTGCTAACAATTATTGTAAAGTATAATGTCAATGAGAGGTCATAAAGTACTTTCCAAGAGACTTGTTAATTGTGATGATGGGCGAGTGAATTTTACCTGAAAGGGTGACAGGGAGTAGGGGTAGATTTGTTGACAGGGGGTTAAATAGCATATCGTGAGAGGATGGCTTTTGTTATTTACTGGAATGATGGCTTCCCCTTGCATCCCACCTCAAATGGACCATAGTCTGTTACCAAAATGTCCCTTATATTATCTAAAAATGGTAACTGTGCAGAATTTATTGATTCTGAGCAATTTAGTGGGCATTTCTATTAGTCCATAAACGTAATAAATAAGTAAATACACATGTATATGAATCTGCTCTACTGTTAGTATTTGCTTGTCCTTGATTGTTCAACCTCTTTTCTTTAGGAATGGTCAGTTTTAAAAGAAAGTGGCAGCACAGAGAACAGGTCAATGAGCATTAGACAGAAGGTCAATGAAAAAACCTATTTAGCATCACTTAGTCTCAGGGCAGTGAAATCAGTTTGCTTCACTACAGGAATGGATTAAGTGTTTTCTTGCAGTTGTGATCAGCACTTAACATTTACTGTAGATACAAATAAAAAAGACTTGAAAATGAAGAACATTATCTATGCACAATTGTTTCACAAACAAGTGAAAGTGAAAAATTATTGACCTCCACATTTAACCCAATTGTGTAGTGAAACACACATAGGTGGCAGTAAAAACACATCCAGTGGGCAGCCCCTTCCACTGTGCCTAGGGAGCAGGTGAGGTTAGGTGCCTTCCTCAAGGGCACTTCAGTCATGTCCTTTGTTCAGCTGGAGGACAGATGGTCTTAAATATTCCTGCAAAATGTCTTGACAAACCTGGGAATTTATTTTTCTGTTGATGACAGCAATCCGTCCAGGCCCTGAGGCAGCAAAGTAGCCCCAAAACATGAATCCCACTCCACCATATTTCACAGTTGGGATGAGGTTTTGATGTTGGTGTGCTGTGCCTTTTTATCTTCACACATAGCACTGTGTGTTCTTTCCAAACAACACAATTTTGGTTTCATCTGTCCACAGAATATTTTGCCAGTAGTGCTGTGGAACATCCAGGTGGTTTTTGCAAACTTCAAACATGCGGTATTATTTTTGGACAGCAGTGGTTTCCTCCATAGTGTCCTTCCATGAACTCCATTCTTGTTTAATGTTTTACTTTTTGTAGATTTGTCAACAATAATGTTAGCATGTGACAGAGATTTCTGTCTTTAGCTGACACTCTAGGATTCTTCACCTCACTGAGCATTTTGCACTGTGCTCTTGCAGTCACCTTTACAGGACCACGCCCAAGGAGAGAAGGAACAGTGCTGAACTTTCTCCAGTCTTTCTTATCGTGGACACTTGACCATCAAGGCTTTTAGAGATACTTTTGTAACTTTTTCCAGCTTCATGCAAACCAACAATTCTTGAACATAGGTCTTCTGAGAGTTTTTGTGCGAGGCATGGTCCACATCAGGCAATGCTTCTTGAGAACAGCAAACTCCAAAACTGGTGTGTGTGTGTGTGTGTTTATAGGGCAGGGCAACTTTAACCAACATCCAATCTCATCACATTGATTGGCTCTAGTTTGTCTGACTCCTGGCTCTTGGAGACGTCATTAGCCTAAATGTTCACATACTTTTTCCACCCTGCACTGTGAATGTTTACATGCTGTGTTCAATAAAAGCATGAAAGCATATACCTTTTTGTGTGGTATTAGTTTAAGCAGACTGTGTTTGTCTATTGTTGTGACTTAGATGATCAGAACACATTTAATGAACAATGTATGCAGAAATCCAAGTAATCTCAAAGAGTTCACATACTTTTTCTTGCAAGTGTATATGTCATTCCATTGTTTTTTAAGTCTGACTATGTACCAATATTTGCATGCAATATAAAGATTATGGAGAAGGTCATATTGTCATGTCTGACAACATTATGATGTAAAAGAAAAAGATAAGCAGCATATTTATTTTTATTTATTTATTATTGGGGGATGACATCAACCATCTGTGTATGTGCGGGGGAGGGCTCTGTTGAATGTATGTAGTATGTACATATGCATATGTAATGTATGAATTAAATAAATATATAAGTAAAAAAAGTTAGATTGAGGCTGTGATCAATGCATTAAAACATGACAGATTGCACTGGTGAGTGGTGCACTGCTACCTCTGGGTTGGGTTGCCAGATATGATCACAAAGATTCCACACAGAGACTAATATTTGCAACCCATTTGATTTGTGTCACTACTGAGAGATCAAAGATCAGGAACACAGTGGAACAAAGTGTTAAATGTACAGAATGTTGGCAGGTAAGTGTCATCATAACAGAACCATGCCACTCTTAAATTTTTAACTTTGATATTTATCATTTATTCCAAGTTATTTTGGATCCATTCAATTGTTCAAGCAATGAGAAGCTATTTCCAATAACGTAAAACATGATTTAGGAGGTTTTCATAGGACAGTGATGATATATACAGTAGAGTAGTTTTATGGAAAACCTCACCAAATCCTTAGGATAGAGAGCAAAGAATTTTATCAGAGCCATTTAGGAGGGAAACTGGTGGGTCAGGCTTCGGTGGTTCCATCTAGAGTCTTAACTTACACCAAAAACCCGCCAACAAGAAGCCATTAAGCCCCTTTCTTAATAGTACAGACTGAGAGATGATCGTGAAAGGCGTAGCGGCTTTCCCCTCACACGCTGAGCGTTGAGCAGGTTTAGGATGACGGATGGATTCCTGTGCTTGCATGCACCCCTGTCAGCATTGCACCTGTATCACTATGCCGCTAACACAGCTCATGTCTCCAAAGCCAGAAAATGCAGAAGGCCTCTCAATTGGTTTAGAGACATTTTGGGCTGAGCAATGTGATTTCTGCCTGACTGTCACAAATCTAGCACGACAGGAAAAATCAATTTGCCCAGCGCTTCGCGGCTTGGAGGAAATTCCGAATGCCAGGCAAGCCTGGATAATGTTCCAGCATATTGTATTTGCTTCAGTGAGACTGAAAAATGGCCAAGCCCTTCATATCTGCAGCCCACAATAGAGGACACAGGCGAGCAGTTAGGTTTCCCTCCCTAATATCTCTGCTTCTCTCCTGGAAACAAAAATACAATTACAGGGTCTCATATCAGTGTCACTCCAGTGCAAAATCAGACATTCGTCTGGCAGTTGACTGGAATGAAAGGTCAAAGGTCAACTGTGCCTAGTGCAATACTGATTTTTACAGAATAAGGACTGACAGGTGTCTCGCGAGCCCCCGCAGAAGCCCTGTGGGGGCCCTGGAGGCCGAGGGGTGCTGACAGGTCCTGTGTTTGGCCAGTAAAGTGTGGCGGTCATCACAGTCAGCCAACCTGGAGCTGAGACACAGGCCAGGCTAGAGGCTAAAGTCAGCAGTCTCATCTGGATCACACAGTTTTACTGTATTTATCACATAACCTAGAGCTGGACCAATAACCTCCATAGTACAAACACAACTTCTACACAGTAAAGTGTAAAAAGCTAGAAAGCTAAAACACATTTGATATAGGTTTCTATTATAGATATACAATTTTATTCTACCACTGAAATGAACAATGTGGTGAAAAAAAGTGTTCAAAATGACTTAATATTTAGGGCATTTAGGCTCAATGTAAGCTTCTCATAGAAGTTATACAGACATCATAACAAAAAGTACAGAAACCAACAACAAACCATTTTATTACCAACTAAACTGTTGAGTAAAGCTGTGATGCTCACTCTGACAGACTGAATATGTGAGTCATCAAAAGTATCAAAACACTTGGTCTGCAATTAAAAATGTGAGATGTAATAAATATTTAATATTAAAGAACAAAAACTGAAAAGTAAGTAAATGTTGAGGTTACAGTAAGTAAACTAAACACAAACCAAGCAGTATTGTTTACAGTCACTGACCTCCTGTTGGTAAAAGTTACATTTACAATAAATCTGATGTAATTTGATTGAGCATTTACCCCAAATATCAGCTTAACTTAATAAAAATTATACTTTTACTTTTCCACAGTAACATCAAATAGAAAGGTGGGAGAAAAAAGATATCATGCATATCCTGGATAACCTTAAAGTTAAAAAGATTAAACAGATAATTGCTAAATATTATGATTAATAAATAAATAATAACTGAAAAATTAATTTGTGATAATTGAATCTTATAATTGATATAACATGTTTATATAATCAGCTGTTCTTTAATGCTGAATGAAATTGGATATGGAAACATTAGTATAATAGACGTGTGTGTGTGTGTGTGTGTGTGTGTGTGTGTGTGTGTGTGTGTGTGTGTGTGTGTGTGTGTGTGTGTGTAATTTGATATATATATGAAATATGAAAATATTATAAGCAGTAAAGTGCTTTTTAGTACACCAATATACCACAGTCTTCTAATAGCAAATCATCATCATCAGTGACAAAACCAAAATATAGTCTCTATAATCAACAGAGCTGTCTACACCAGCTGCAAGCATTAGTAAACGCTGTGATGCAGCCTTCTTGGCACCCGTCTGTACCAGAATGCTCAGCACACATTCACTGTTAGGCAGAGATGGTAACGAGACTCAGGGTCCATAAAAATATTGATACACTTGAATATCACAATATGTTTTGTGATACTGTATTGATCATCAAAAACACAGTACTGATTGTTTTTTATATGACTCCTGATTTTCTTACAATGTATTTGTAGTGCCAATTAACTTGCCACTTTAACTCTCCCTATCACTGTCACTTGTCCCAGACTTGGGAGGGGGCATCCATCCGTGCCAGGCAGCTAGTGCGCTTGGAGGAAAACGCAGATCCCCAGTTCTGATTGATCACCTGGTAGACGCCTGAGTCAGTAGACATTGTTTATAGTGCTAGGGAGAGAGTGCTATCTTGCCCACCCAAAGAGAGATCACGGCCAATTCTGCTCTTTCGAGGCCCTGGCTGTCGATGGCAAGCAGCATGATCAGAATTCGAACTCACGATCCTCGGACAGAATTGATTTTAATTTTGATTATGAACAGTTCATATGTAAAGAATGATGCCAGATTTTTGTGTTGATTTAAACCTCCAATCAGTAGATGGCAGTGTTGCAATCTATCTTCAGCCATTAGACTCTTCCATTCCGATATAAACAAGTAGCAGGGCCAGTGTTACACAGCACAGTTTTACTGCACTAGAGCATTGCAATCCACAGGAATAGAGGCTCCTGTTGTACAGCAACACCACTTCATCAGACACACAAGCCTTTTCTTGGTTTCCCATCTGAGTACTAACCCAACCAAGACCTGCTTATCTTCAGTGGATGTATATGTCATGTTGGTAGGGTGCTCTTATGTTAAATAGGAAATGTAGTGGGTATGAATGAATGAATGAACTTTAATGCCCTGAAGGGAATTTGTCTTGCACTCAATGAAGCCACATCACCAGGGCCAGCACTCCGCCCATGTGTATCACGCACTGTATGTGGGGCCCCAACGTAGAAGGGGGTACCACTGAAGTCTATGCTGTGCTGTGTTTGTGTTGGGTGTACAAAATCTACATCCACAGGGGAGGGGGAGCACTCTGTAAAAAGTGGGTGGGATCATCTAATGTCCTCAGAGCCTTCAATACTTTTAATATTAACTCCAGTCATTATCTAGCATATGAACAGATAGACTCCACCAGCACTGGATGACAAAGTTTAAACTTTAGCTTTTGCATCACACTGGTAAAGGTTCATATATTAATCTCATCAGTCCATAAAACTTTGTCCCAGAATTTCTAAGGCTTGCATTGGACTAAAGCTCTAATGCTACTGCATTTTAAATTATGATACCTAATATGAATGCAATGATCACTATTATTAATATCATTCATGTTATATACGCACAATGTCAGATTCAACTAAGGATGTAAATCTGTGTCAGTAGTTTGATCAGAGGAGGATGGATCCCCTTTGTGAGTCTGGTTCCTCCCAAGGTTTCTTCCTCCAGACTTGAGGGAGTTTTTCCTTGCCACTGTTGCCTTCGGCTTGCTCACATCGGGCTTAGATTCAGTTTGTTTGATATTAAATATGTAAAGCTGCTTTGTGACAACGCCCGTTGTAAAAAGCGCTATATAAATAAATTTTGATTGATTGATTGATTGTCTCTGTACATCAGCCTGGCCTTCCTGTTCTTCTTGCTAATTAGTGGTTTGCTTCTTCTGGTGAAGTCTCTGTATGTTTGTTCATAAAGTCTGTGAACAGTAGATTGTGGTACATTCACTCCTGCCCGCTGGAGGTTGTTTCTGATGTCACTAACAGTCTTTCCTTACAGCACTTACAGTGTTTCTGTCATCAACTGCTGTTGTTTTCCTTGGTCTTCCTGTTTGACATCTGATAATAGTGATGACTTTTTTCTTCTGGACATTCCAAACGGTGATACTGGCTGTGGCCAACATTTTTGGCTCTGATTGATTTGATATCTGAACTGTGTGTCAGATCCCGATGTAAATAACTGGAAATAAAAGCTGAAAAGTTGATCTTTTGTCTCTTTTAATGTCAAACCCAAATACCTTTAGAGTGTATGTAATTTAATTAAAAAGTAAAGCTACTGTGGTTTAGTGTACCTTGCCACTGTATTAGCAGTTTAGAGTTTATAATAGTCCCCAAATTCTCCTCCACCAATGGCTGTACCTTATAAAAAACATTCTATCAGGGCCCTTTTCCTAAAATCTATTTAGTTTCTCTTTGAAATATAAAAAATGAGTTATTTATTTTCCTTTTTTTTGTGTTGTAGCACTGCATTTCTTGCTTGTGTGTGGAGCAATTGAGATTTTTATACAGAATACTTTGAACACATCTAATGTTTCCAATGGGTGACGTTTTATCAAGAAGGTGATATTTTCCTGCAATGGACTACCCAGGGTGCCACTGGCCCTGTACACTGTGCACTCTTTCAGACATCCAGACAACACATACTCACTAAACCACATGTCTATAAATACCACAGTACAGGTAACGAACAGTTTGCCATGCTGAATATAAGCTAATCTAATGCATTTTATATCACCATAGCTCATCAATCATGACTACATCTCTCACAACAACATATGCCATATGTTCCTCTCAGGTCCATGTGAAGACATGTTTTGCTTGAATATATATTTCCAGCAGTGTGATTAATCCTGACTGTTCTAAATTTTCTCTTGCCGTGCTGCTTCTGCATTGCACTGGGGGGTTTGAATGTGCCGTTCACGTCAGAAGCCGCTGTCTGCTTTTCATTAGCGTCAATCACACGCGGCGCACGTCACGTCTGCCATTCACACGCAGCCTTCAGCAGCTCACTCATGCATTGGTCCCGCCTCGTCAGAGTGATTGACAGCCCGGCACTGGTCAAGCCTCCATCAGGGAGGCTGCGGGAGCAGACGACGGGGCCGGACGATCCACATCTGCATCTCATATTCAGGTGTCATCCGCTCACGTCCGACGCCTGACTGAAATTCATTAAGTTTGCAATTTCAGGACTCGCTCGGGTATTCCACTGAGGCTAAAGATGCAGACAAGTGTTCCACAAATCTGCTGTTCTTAAATAATCAAGGATCTGTTTTAACTGAAGAGCAGCATATGGCCATCATCAGCAACCAGCGACAATTCCACCAGGATTCCCCTTAAGAACACGTGAATGAACAAACCTTGAAAAACACAAATGGCACCAGCAGCACTAACGCTGCAGACGTAGACACACCGTTCCTGCACGGTTCCAGGTTCAGGAGCTGAGACGAGGGCTGACATGCCTTTAGTTTTAATTAAAACAAAAAAAAAAACATGTAAATACGTCTGTATGAGGGTCTGTGTGTGGGCCTACAGTCTTAGAACTACACAAACAACCTACACAACAGATCAGCGTATCCAGAAACTGGCTTACAACATGTCCCTGCCCGCTCTTTGGAGTGACGACAAATGCAGTGAAACTGATTTTGTAAAATAGAAGTACAAAACCAAAATAATAGAGAACCAGCAGTAATGCATTGGTAATTTTGCAAGGTCCAGAATTTTAATCAACAGTACATAATGTCACTTCATTTTGAGGTTATTACAAACTCCACAAATGCTGCTACTCTAGATACAAAGTCTTCTTCTGTAGAAAGGTGAGGAAATAAACACTACTAATCACTAGAATAGGAGATATTAGTCTAAAAACAACTTCAACAAATACTTTGTACTATTATTCACTAGAATAGGATACAATTTTCTGAAACAACTTCAATAATCACTATTAATCACTAGAATAGGAGATATTAGTCCATAAACTACCTCAATAAACACTATTAATCACTAGAATAGGAGATACTAGTCCATAAACAACCTCAATAATCACTATTAATCACTAGAATAGGAGATATTAGTCCATAAACAACCTCAATAATCACTATTAATCACTAGAATAGGAGATATTAGTCTATAACCAACCTCAATAATCACTACTAATCACTAGAATAGAAATATTAGTCCATGAACAACCTAAAAAAAAAAACTTTAATCACTAGAATAGAAATATTAGTCCATGAACAACCTAAAAAAAAACTTTAATCACTAGAATAGAGGAGATATTAGTCCATAAACTATCTTAACAAACACTATTAATCACTAGAATAGGAGATATTAGTCCATAAACAACCTAAATAAATATTACTAATCACTAGAATAGGAGATATTAGTCTATAAACAACCTCAATAAAGTTAATAGTTGCCTTAGTTCTGTAAAGTGGATGAGCACATACAACCTTTCTGTCAACCTCCAGCCCAGTCAAAGTATTAAGTTATGCCAGTTAGTTCAAAGTGCAAGTTTGGAAGCATGCTTCAGCTGTCTCTTTCCTGTTGTCTACAGGGGCCGTGGGATGCTCTGATGTACTGCCGATCTGATGTATTACTGCTTTAGCAGAGACTGAAAAACAAGCCTTAAAATTAATAACCGAACATGAAGCCTCAGTCTCAGTCGATAAACTTAATTTAATGATCATGTCTTCAGAAGTTGACTCATAAGTGTCACACGTCACTGCATATCAGCCAATTTCTAAATCTGCTCAAAACTGCAAGCCAGACCAGATCTTATGCCAAACTCATCAAAATGCCACGACGGTTATAAATGCTGCCGCACCAAACAGAAAAGACTGATGGTGCAGACTCAAACATTTGTTCACAATCAACAACACTGGCAGATGAAACAAGAATAATGGAATCAAAAGGCTGATTAACTGTTTAAACAAAGACCACTGATGGCAATTAAAGTAAGCATATGGAACTTAATTGTGCATTTATCTGCTCATTTATCTCATTTATACTTAGCTACTTAACCTTTAGAAGTCTGGAGCTATTACTGTTATTTAGCTATACATTCAGTTTACATTAGCCAATCATTCACATGTAATTACAATATTAATTACAGCTTTAATTGCATAATGAATTACATTTATATGCTGTATTGACAAGCTCAAATCTGCTCTTTCAACATTTTCTATTTGTTTCATTGAGAAACTGATAAAAACTGTATTTTTTCTTCATTCAGACAATATCTCATCTTCACTTCACCTCACATCACCTTGACACAACACGGCTGAGAAATAACTGATATCTTGAACTACTTAACTTATATGTTAGCTTCTGAGAAGTAGCTCATAGAAGTTATTCATAGTACTGTTTATGTAATAAACCTCAAAAGTAAACACTTTACAGAGCTTAAATAAATGGACACTAAATGGTACACAGACCTTGTGTCTACACTCACTGCTCATTTTAGTTCTACAATTACAGATTGTAATCCATCTGTTTCTCTGTATACCTACATAATCACCACTGAGCAGCTATTATCTGAGTGGTGGATCATTCTCAGCACTGCAGTGACACTGATGTGGTGGTGGTGTGTTAGTGCGTGTTGTGCGAGTGATGACACCACAGTCATTAAAGTGCTTTACAAATGAAAAAAATAACAAAGATAAAGCTGTAATCAGTTAAACAGATAAAAATACAGAACACACACTAATACACCACCACCACATCAGTGTCACTGCAGTGCTGAGAATGATCCACCACCCAAAACATATCTGCTCTGTGGGGGTCCTGACCATTGAAGAACAGGGTGAAAGGAGGCTTAGGTCTGTTAATGTAGAACTACAAAGTGCATCTCCACTGATAGTGATAGTGTGCTGCTGATAAGCAGTAAAAGGTGTATTTTATAAAATTAGACACTTGTCTCAGCTGGAAATTAGAAGTGGAGTGTACCTGGGCCACTGGCAGGAGATATGGGTCCAGAGCGGGATTGACCGGACCCGGCAGGTGAGGCTACAGGTGAAGGTGAGGGTCCACTACGCATACTGGAGAGGCGGGGCGAGGTGTGGGGGGAAAACGGAGACTGAGCCTGATTACTCTGCTCTCCCTGACTGCTGCAGGAGCCTGAAGCACTGACTGCCGAGCTGAGGGCAGCCTCTGTCCCTGTGGGCAGGTCATCGATGGATCCAGACAGGTCCTGGAACAGAAAAAAAGGAAAAAGAAAAGATCAGACGGGTCAAATTTGGCCACAAATGATAGAGAACTAAAGCAGTACAGCATCAAAACTGAAAACTCTGCATTGTAGCAAAGGATCTGATGGAGCATCACTAGAACACCGGTTTCATGACACACTCATCACTGTTTACACTGAACTGTAACCTTAAGACATCTGAAGCTATTAGGCTTTAAGGCAATTATAAGCTATGACGGCAAATGCTGAGTTCACAGTTAAACAGGAAGTGAGAATGAGTTACTATTTAAGTTCACCCTGAGTGTATTTCTGTGTGATGTTCAGTATCAATATCTACCTTTTTTCAGTTTGGTGCAGCTGCACTGTTCACTGGAGGCAGAACATGTTAGGTAATGTTTGTCAAAGCCGGCAATTACACAGCGAGGTGTTAGCAGAAGCAAGAACCAAGCCAGTCCAAATATTCAACGAGTTGGGTCGTTTTCCAATGTGGCCCAAATCCAATTTGTTTGCCGCTCTGCTGCAAATTGCTCTGTGCATTGAGTCTCCAAATAGCTGTCAACTACTCCCAGTTGGCATCTTGTATCACTTAATTCGCTCCTGAAGCATGTAATTGTCATAATAAGAAAAATATTGAGGTGATAATAGCCACTTACTTTGAAATACCCGGAACCCCATATAATAACTTGCACTTTTCTCACAGCATTTGAGGGGGGCAGTCATTTTTGGACCAGACACCCTGCGTACTGCCAATGGGCCCCCACTTACTGCTGTCAGGAAAAGCTGTCACTCAGGAACGATGCAATGCATCGGGGAACGTCTCGCAACAAGCCACGCACAGACACACAAACACACACACAGCTAAAAGCATTTCAATAAGCGGGGGAAATGCTACACTGTAATTTTGAGAGGAGTGAGATTTGCTTCGCACAAAAGCCCCACCGACAGGCTCTCGGAAACGCGCTCAGATGTGAATTAATGAGGAATGCTGGGAGAAAGCACGGAGGGCCATTGCTCTGGTCAAACAGTCTAGACGGGGAGGAGTCGGCGCATTCAGCTGTTTTTCAGTCCAATTGCAGAGACGCTGACCACCCACAAACACAAACTCCATACAGACGCTGACGGCATTCATCATCTGTACCCCCAGCCTGTCAAATGAACTAGATATAAATATAGCAATACAGAGCAGTATACAAAACACTGCAATACAGTTAGATAGAGTTTGGTACAACACAACACAGACACTGACAACATCCAGAATCACCTAAGTAGACAGGATCAGTCTGGCATATAAGTGTATATACAGCAATACACCAAACACAAAAGTGTACAGACACTACAGTCCTTACAAAAATATACAGTGGTACCACAGTCAAACCATCATGTCTTTTTGGACACTACCATGATGGTAGTAATACGGTATTACAATGGTAATAATTTAGTAAGTAGTTTCACCACTATTGGGAGCATTTTATGTGTAAAGCTGGTACTTCTGTTATGGTAGTGTCCATTAAAACAAGGTTCTGCCATGATATTACAATGTTATTGCTAAAGTAATGCAAGTATTTTTTACTACAGTGATACTAATTGTATTTACTATTGCAAAGCTAGTTGTATTACTGTAGTGCTAACACTTTAGTACCTGGGGCCCCGAGTGGCTCAGCAGACTAACGTGCTGACACTATGATCAGAGGATTGAGAATTCAAATGCTGTTTGCCATTGACAGCCAGAGTTCGGGGCTTTGGGTGGGTAGATGGGACTCTCTCTCCATCGCTACTAACATGCAATGTCTGCTGGCTGCGGCATCTGCCAGCTGATCCATCAGAGCTGGAGATGCTGCACTTTCCTCTATTGGCTGCCCAGCAATGATGTACCAGCAGTTGTAAAAGAGGTGACTGACTTCATAGGAGGCCAATGCTAGTCTTCACCCTTCTAGAGTCATGGACATTGTAAGGGATTGGGAGAGTCCTTGTGGAAAGGTGGGCCAATGGCTGCCAAAATATCAGGGGAAAACTGGGTCAAAAAAAAAAGTAAAATAGTGTCCAAAAACAAAAAACTACGTTTTTGTAAGGGAGACAGAACACAATGCATGTTATCCTCAGCTGTCCGACATATATACAACTATTTACAAAACTGTACTGGATAGTACTATTTCGTACTTATTTACTTACTTACAGATACATTTTCTAGACACTCAAAGCACTTCAACATTTTGGACAAATACTAAAGTCTCCTCAATCACCACCAGTGGTCAGTATCCACCTGGATGATGTGACAGCAGCCAGTTTACACCAGAACTCTCACCACACATTAGCTATTAGACAGATGGGGGTGGTAAGGGGAACATTTAGCCAGTACATCAGGGTAACTTGAGAATTTGACCAGGGATCTTTTTAGACCTACACAAATCAGGACTGGGGTTTATGCTTCATCTGTAAGACAGCATCATTTATACAATAGTGTCCACATCACCGCATTGGGGCATTGAAATCTGCACAGAACACAGGAGTAGTGCCTCATGTTGTCCACCAAGTCCACTTCCAGCAGATACACAAGCTTTTCCTTGGAGGTCTCCCATCCAAGTACTAACCAGACCAAGACCTGGTTAGCTTCATTTGGTTTGTTATGGGTGTTGTGTTGTGCAGGTGCTTGCAAACAGCCACATGTTAACTTTTTAATTGTCAAATAGCTCATAATGGATTTTGGGCTAAGATTTCTGTACCCAGAGAAGATAAATGAAGCTATACAAGTTCTGAATTTTGGCATTCATGGCTTTCTGAGCTAAACACACGACTGTTTATCAGCAAAATGCTAGTTGCTTAACAACTGCATGTATTCAGGCTCCAGTAACATTAGCTGAAGCCATTAGTCACATACAAAGATAATATACTAAGCATTTGCTAACTGATTTGAAGGTTTGTTTATCACTGTGCAAAATGAATGATAATTGGCTGTTTTACCTGTCAATCAAATGGCATTGCAGTCAAAATAGGTCATTCTTAATTACTAAAGGTTCTGGATAATCAGAGCTGTACTCTCAGGGCGCCACGCATTATATTTTCTTACACATACCTGCTGTAAGTTGTATACTCTATACCTACTTTACAGTTGATAATAAAAACATGTCTAGTCAGGTTAAGTCTTTAAAGGGTTAAAGGAGTCATACATTGTCAATCCAAGTGAACTGAATAAATTAAATGAATTAGAATTCAATTAAATTAACTAGATTTAAGTACAGCAATAAACTTTAACGCACAGAACTCAGCCATACAGCAGCACAGCATTTGGCAGAGTGCGATCCCTTCAATTAGTGTCTACACTGCTGCTCAGATTAGCTGGTGAGGCAGCTGAGTGTGCTGTATGAGTGCAGCCCGAGGGCGGTGTGTGTGCGAGTGAGTGAGTGAGTGTGTGAGAGTGTGAGAGTCAGCACACTGCCACTTCGCCCCGGCTCACGGGTAGGGGGATTTCTCGCTCCAGCCGACAGAGGTAGAAGGTCATGAATAAACACAGTGGGCTGGTGCTGTCCGCTCTCATTAGTGCTGATCTCTGGAGGCCCAGCGCCCTGCACCTTTGCCCACTGCAGCACACGTCTCACCCTGCCGGGGGTCTGGCTGAGTCAGCCGGCCTGGGACGCCCCCCGCTGAGGGGGGAGACAGAGGGTCACTGTGGGGGAGCCTGAGTCGGCCAGACTACCACTGCTCTGTTCTTGTCTGGAGCTTTCATTCGAAAGCTCCAACTTCTGAAGACGTAGTCATGCCATCTTAGTGGAAGACTGAACCAATAACGGAAACAGACGAGGCTAGGGGGCCCAGACTGGCTCTACAAGAATCAAACAGACTCAAAGCATAAAAACTATTTAACTGTGACTTAGTGGGCTGTGTATTAAACATGGAGGAACATGATGAATGAAGTACACTCTTTAGAGCAACACTACAGCAGATCCAAAGAATCAATGGATGACTCTGAAAAACAAACAACAAATGGGTTGCACTACTGTTTAAATGTTGACTTCACAAGTTTGATCCTCAATGATGCCACAGTCATCTGTAGCCAGAAGTCTTAAGGTTTTTTCACACTTAAAACAGCAATTGTGCATCCTCCATTCATTCAATAGCTCTACTGGGATTGGATTCATTTATGAGGGGGACATCTGTTTAACATTTTAAACGTCTCCTCAGCGGTGAAACACTTTTGGCAATAAAATGACTAGAGGATGAGCCAGTTGCTGGGGAAGTTGCATTTTTAAGCACCCAAATGTCTTTGTCATATGACAATATGATCACAGTTCATTTGTCCCTGTAGCTGTGATTATAATTGCTTCTCTAATATGCCTGTAGTCTTTAATAATAAGCTGTGTAATAAGATGGTACCTTGTTTTTCATATGCCATTTATTTTCTATTTCCTCCCCTTAATGCTCTCCCAGATAGTAAATGTATCACAAGAAACAGGAGATGCAAAACAAAACCACACTTTACAAACATTCCAAGGGTCAGAACCAAAAAATTAGTAAAGTAAAATTTACAAGCAAAAGAAAAACCAAAACAAAACAACAACAACTAACAAACAGACAAATTAACAGGCTAACAAACAGACAAGCTAACAGGCTAACAAGCAGACAGGCTAACAAACATACAAGCTAACAAATAGAGTAGCTGACAAGTTAACAGACAAGCTAGAAAACAGGCAAGCTAAAAGGCCAACAAACAAAGAAGCTAACAAACAGACAAATTAACAGGCTAATAAACAGACAAGCTAATAGGCTAACCAATAGACAGGCTAACCAACAGACAAGCTAAAAGGTTAACAAACATACAAGCTAACAGGTCAACAAATAGAGAAGCTAACAAGTTAACAAACAGACAGGCTAACAAACAGGCAAGCTAACTGGCTAACAAACAGAAAAGCTAACTGGCTAACAAACAGACATGTTCACAAACAGGCAAGCTAACAGGCTAACAGAGAAACTTAGCAAAAAAACAAGGCAAAGAATAATACAAAAACAAAGTAAAGCAAGTAAGTACTTGAATAGAGCTAAACTGGAAGGCAATGACTCTGTAAAGGAACATCAATACCAAGCAATATCTGAACAGAATCAAGTAAGGTCATGTGGCTGGCAGACAAACAGGATTCTGGGAGTTGGAGTACTGAATAGGTCCATGGGTGAGTCATCAAGTCAGCTTTTTTGGTTTGTGAGTCATAAAGGTTTTTTGTGGATCTGAGCAATAAGAGATCAAATATTACTAATAGCAGCAGCCAAACATCTTGAGGTAACATCTGATTGTAAAATCACAGAGATTTGCATCCAGACAAGACTACAATTATCAGACAAGCAAATGAAATAGCTAAAAACAGTAGGTTCAGCCTATTTTTCTCAGGGAAGATGGGAACATCACAGGCACGATGCATGCAGATGTAAACACAATCACTGAGGAGCTCCTGTAAAAGAAGAAATAGCCCCAGGACCCCCATGTACATTGAATTCAGTCTGAATAGGGCAGAAAGGGCAAGCAACTATAGTTGAATGGTAAGGAGGCAAGTGAGCTTGAGTGCTCACATTTCTGCAAAAGTCTGGAGATAGCTAGTGTATCATTTAATTTTTATCAAATATACTAAGAAAAAGAAAACTAAAAATCATATTGAAGAAGAACTCATTTTAAGTTCCAATACTTTTATTTTTTTTTGTCTTTTTACTCAACCATTAGAGAACATTTTTGGGGGTCACAGACCTTTTTTATAAAACACAATCAGATCAAGCATCTCATTGCTTCTTTTTGTGTGAAACAAATAATACAATGCAACACTAATTAAGGCTAATTCACATCCATGTGGGAGTGGACAAGCTCTGGGCTATTTAGACAGCTGGAGAGGGGTTTTTTTCTGTAGTGTACTAAGATGTTCATTCTTTCTTCAGCCTAAACTGAACAGTCACTACAAATCCAAACCAAATGCCATACGAATCATTCTGAATGGCAGACAGCAGGAATGCGCTAGCTAATGGGATCCCCCACGTTGTGCTCTCTCACAAAAACTCTGCAAAAGCTACAATTACACAGGAAAAAAGAACGGGAGAATGAAGCTTCGTCAAAACTATCATTTCACCCCTCAACAAACCGCCACCAGCTCAGAGAGACAGTCAAAAATAAAAGAAGCATACGGCCAAGGGAGGATGTCTTCTTTGTTAGGATCCATAAACAAACAACTACAATTGGCTTTACTGAAGTTTAAACAGACATTACACTCAGGCACTTGAGAAGTGCTCTAGTTATCACTCAGTTATTGCTCAGTTATGACAATGTTATCACTCAGTTGTCAATCCGTTATCATTCATTTATCACAGTTATCAATTATTTCTGTTATTATTCACTCAGTTATTAATAAGTTATTAATGTATGGCAGTTGTCAGTTATTTCTCCATTATCACTCACTTATTGCTCAGTTATAACAATGTTATTACTCAGTTATCATTCAGTTATTTATTTATCACAGTTGTCAATTAGTTATTTCTCAGTTTTCACTTAGTTATTACTGAGTTATTACAATGATATTACTTATTTACTTATTGTTATTTTATTAAGTTAAGTTATTTTAGTTTTCAGTCGGGTAGTGCTCAGTTATCGTTCTGGAATTAATTATCACTCATTAATCACAGTTGTCAGTCATTATTTAGTTACCACCAAGCAGTTGTTCAGTTTTACTCAGTTGTCACTCAGGATTAACTTGATGTGGTTATGGGTTATGAATGGTAAAACTTAGTAATTAACTATTAAATAAAAACTTTTAGTAAAACTAACCTACAAATTATATACATACATACATACATATACATAATTACCCAATTTCTGTAAAGTCTTCTTTATGTTATACAGCACAGAGAAATGCAATGCTGTATGAAAAACACAATAAAATCCAATTCAGCAGTCAAACTCTGAACATGCGCTTTAAAAGCTCCTGCCTCGAGCATGCTGGCATGTCTTACACTCAGGCAGGGTGGAGGACTCTTTAGTCTCAGAGTGGCTCTCTCCTGCTCCTCAGCACTCTCCTACTGAGTCACTCTGAGTGGAGAGTCCAGCTCTCTAACAAATCTCCACAACTGGTCCTGTGCCATGCTGCCCATCCACAGGGGTCAGCAACATTTAATGCTCTTGGCCTAAAGCTCCTTCTCTACTTTCTCTTCCCCTACATACAGATTTCTAAACAAAACTCTTACACTCCTAAAAATACAGCTGAAAACAACTGGAGCAAAAAAAAAAAAGAAAGAAGAAGACCTCCAGCAATAACATAGATGGATACAATCAGAGGAATTATGAGCAAACTAATAAGAAGTCTGAAGATTCAAGCAGGAAACAGGAGAAACACTGTCCATATGGAATCAAAGTCTAAGCTGAATGACTGCACAATCAGCCATAACATTAAAACCAACTTGCGAATAAGTAATTGTGCAACAAAAAAACAGCTCCAGTCATGGACCCAAAACCTCTGAAGCTATTCTGTGGTATCTGGCATTAAAATGATAGCATCACATCCTGTAAGTTGTGAGGTGGAGCTGCTGCAGTGTAGAGCTGCTGTTCTAGCACATTCCACAGATGCTCAGACTGAGAACTGGGTAACCCAGACTTCACCTGTGCTACTGTTATGATATTCATTTAATCTGTATATGATATTAATGTTGTAGCTGATTTGAATACTAATATTAACTAATAAACCCCTTCACATAATATAAAGGTCAGTGAGAATGTTTGCTTCAGATTGTGTTATAATGAGTGTACACAACATTGAAAAAAAGTATTGGGACACCTGCTCATTCATGGCTTCTCCCAAAGTCAAGGGCATTAAAAAGAGTTTTATCCTGTCTCTGTGGTCCAGAGAAGGCTTGCTACTAGATGTTGGAGCATTGCTGTGAGAATTTGATTGCAGAATTTGATTGGGCGGCACAGTGGCTTAGTGGTTAGCATGTTCGCCTCTCAGCACTGAGGTCTTGGGTTCGAGTCCACATCTGAGCGGAATTTCCATGTTCTCCTCGTGTCTGTGTGGGTTTCCTCCGGGGACTCCGGTTTCCTCCCACAGTCCAAAAACATGGAGATCAGGTGAATTGGCTACTCTAAAAAAAAATTACCTTGGTGTGTGTGAATGAATGTGTATGTCTGTGTATGAATGTGTATGTTTGGCACTCTGCCCTGGGTGATCCCCCTAGTGCTCGATGCAGTCCTCCAGGTGGACGGTCGCTTCCAGTTGAGAGTACGCTGTGCGGACTGGCTGCCGCTTCTCGCCAGTGTGTGTAATTGAGTGTGTGTAAATGGAGTGTGTTATCCTTGGGTATCTAGAAAGGCGCTATATAAGTATCATTCATTCAGTCACAAGAGTGTTAGTGAGGTCAGGATGTTGGATGAACATCACCTTCACCTTATCGCAAAAGTACTGGATGGAATTTACTCCTCCATGGCTCAATGATGGGGGGCTTTTTACCCCTAAAGCACACAAAAATGTACTCACACAGTATCTTCCTGACAGTGTAGATGTGGAAAATAACTAGCCAGGATTTGAGCCAAGAACCATTTAGGAACCTTCATTTTTTTAAGGGTATTCACAGCTTCTCTCAGCTTTAGGACAAAATCCCTATTAATAAGTTATGGAGGTCAGTCAGATATCACCACAATGCTGAAATGATAATGAAAACTATTTCCCTTAGTGAAGGATCTTTTCCTACTAGCAGCCCAGAAGTTTCTCAGCATCTTCAGCCTGTATTGGTCTGCACACAAGAGGCACTTCTTACAAGGAACTTCATGCTCTCTCAGGTCCTCCAGAAAGTGGCTCTTCTCCACCGTCCCAGACTTGCAAACACTTGAGGATGATTCAGTGACCAACGTCAGCTCAAATCCCTCTTGGCCTGCCCTTTATTGTGGAGTACTGTCCTCTAAGTCCAGCTGAAGTACACCAGCCTCTTCTTCTGAAGGACAACATGAAGGAGATTTCCCTAATACATCAGTTAACATGACAAGCAGTCAGCTGGGATACAATGTTCTTTTCATCTTCTGTCCACCAAAGCATGGGGCTCAACTTTCTGAACTGTTTCTCCGTCGGCCAGAACAAGGTTCCTCAGCATTACTGATGGGTCAGCAAAATCACAGCCTTTGAAAATGACCACAAGACCGAGGATCTGAGGAATGTCCCTAAGTATTTATCTCCCCAAGATGCCGCCTGACAACAAAGACGACCATTACATCCATTACTGTACATCTGTGACAGCTGCTTTGAAGATACTTCCAGACCAAGGTCATAAAAATCCAAAAGTTTCTAAACTGGATTTCGTGAGAAGTGAAGCATTCTGTAAGAACAACAGGACTAAATCAGCACACCTGGACAACTCAGAATTTTGAAGGTTTGTTTTTCATGTCATTTCACAACAAAGGGAGTAAAATAAATACAGAAATGACAATGGATTAATTCATGGTAATAAAAAAACACTTGCATTTACACTGCACTGAAGTTATCCATGTTTACATCTCCCAAAGCCATGTACATCTCAAAAACATAATGCAACAGATTTTTAAGATTTTTAATTTTTAGCCATAATGAATCAGTTAATCAATCAAATAATCAATCAAAACAAAAACAAAATTGAATGTACTATAACTTTTACATAGGCCACATCTTATTCGTATTGTATGTTAAATGTTAAATTCAGTGTGTATTAAAATGTACAGAAGTTTAATAGCTCTGGAGTCACACATTAAACTGGACATTTTCCTTGACAACACAAAGTTTTATTTCTGAAGTTATTGTTGACAGTGAACATATATGCTAGTACAGCTGTTTACCTTCTACTGGAAGTTTCATGTAATGACATCATGGGAAATAAGAATACAATGGGTGTACTAGAGTGAGCATCCCAAAACGATTGCACATGACTCCTATTCAAGCATTTATAGTGTTTATTGAGGTTGTTTATGGACTAATATTTCCTATTCTAGTGATTAACAGTATTTATTGAGGTTGTTTATGGACTAATATCTCCTATTCTAGTGATTAATAGTGTTTATTGAGGTTGTTTATGGACTAATATCTCCTATTCTAGTGATTAATAGTGTTTATTGAGGTTGTTTATAGACTAATATTTCCTATTCTAGGGATTAATAGTGTTTATTGAGATTGTTTATGGACTAATATCTCCTATTCTAGTGATTAATAGTGTTTATTGAGGTTGTTTATGGACTAATATCTCCCATTCTAGTGATTAATAGTGTTTATTGAGGTTGTTTATAGACTAATATTTCCTATTCTAGTGATTAATAGTGTTTATTGAGGTTGTTTATGGACTAATATATCCTATTCTAGTGATTAATAGTGTTTATTGAAGTTGTTTATGGACTAATATATCCTATTCTAGTGATTAATACTGTTTATTGAGGTTGTTTATAGACTAATATTTCCTATTCTAGTGATTAACAGTATTTATTGATGTTGTTTATGGACTAATATCTCCTATTCTAGTGACTAATAGTGTTTATTGAAGTTGTTTATGGACTAATATCTCCTATTCTAGTGATTAATACTGTTTATTGAGGTTGTTTATAGACTAATATTTCCTATTCTAGTGATTAATAGTGTTTATTGAGGTTGTTTATGGACTAATATCTCCTATTCTAGTGATTAATAGTCTTTATTGAAGTTGTTTATGGACTAATATCTCCTATTCTAGTGATTAATATTGTTTATTGAGGTTGTTTATGGACTATTTCCTATTCTAGTGATTAATACTGTTTAATTAGGTTGTTTATGGACTAATATCTCCTATTCTAGTGATTAGTAGTGTGTATTGAGTGTTTATTGAGTAAAAGAAATAATATCTTCTAATTTAGTGTATCTACCATATCCTTATATCCCATCTTAAAATATGTACTAATCTTCTGGTGGAGTGTAAGTAGCTGTACTAAAGTCTATGAACTCACTGTCAACAACTTGAGGGAGACAGTAAGACTGAGCTAAACATTTCTGACACTGTCCTACCTCACACTTCTACCAGAAAAGACTGAGTATCTAGAGCACCTGTTTCAAAGTTTTGGGAGGTAATAATGATACACTTTTACTTTTTGACAGCAAAGCAAGTCCGTTTGGTGCCAAACAAGAGGATAAACATAAAGATTTGGTCGGATTCCTTTTGATCAATGAAATCTCTGAAGCCTGTGTAGAATGCTTACTTGAGGACTATTCACCATGACCAATGACTACAGTCAAACAGTTGAGTTTACATCACTCTCAGCCGCTGTGATGGTCTGTATAATTTTGGTATATACACTGCAAAAGCCAGCGATGGCATTTTAATGTTGTCTAAAGGCTGAAATCAGCACAGACCACTAAGTGCGGTGGAATCATTTGTATTCTAGTGAACCGTCTCGATTTAAATGAAGCCTTTCAAGCAAGAGAGAAGGTAAGAAATTGAAGTACCATCGCAGAGAGGTAGTGTTTTTCTTCCATCCACAAAAGGTTCTGCATTCAAACGGTTCTACGTTCAGGCACGCCGCGTCAACATGCACAACATGTTTACTTAGTTCTTATTGGGTGTGCAAATGTTTTTTATTTATGGCATTCTCATTTGCTGTTCTTCACACCCAAACCTACAACAGACTCTCCTGGTGAGCGAGAGAGAGAGAGAAAGAAAGAGAGTGACAGAGAGATGGGGTGGCACAGAGAGAGACAAAGAGAGAGAGAGAGAAAGAGAGAGAGAGAGAGAGAGAGCAGAGAGACAGAGAGGGAGAGCAAAAGAGAGAGAGAG
>BRDA01088376.1:0-11980 GCA_036984385.1 Crenuchus spilurus
CTTGGAAACAGTGGTGCCAGCTCTCTTCAGGTCATTGACCAGCTCCTCCCGTGTAGTTCTGGGCTGATTCTTCACCTTTCTTAGGATCATTGATGTACCACGAGGTGAGATCTTGCATGGAGCCCCAGTCAGAGGGAGATTGACAGTCATGTTTAGCTTCTTCCAATTTCTAATAATTGCTCCAACAGTTGATCTTTTTTCACTAAGCTGCTTGGCAATTGCCCCGTAGCCCTTTTCAGCCTTGTGGAGGTTTACAATCTTGTCTCTGGTGTCTTTGGACAGCTCTTTGGTCTTAGCCATGTTAGTAGTTGTAGTTTTACTGATTGTGTGCGGTGGGCAGGTGTCTTTATGCAGCTAACGACCTTAAATAGGTGCTTCTAATTTATAATAAGTGGAGTGGAGGTGGACTTTTTAGAGGCAGACTAACAGGTCTTTGAGGGCCAGAATGTTTCCTGATTGGCAGGTGTTCAAATACTTATTTGCAGCAGTAACACACAAATAAATTTAAAAATCATACATTGTGATTTCTGGGTTTTTTCTTTTAGATTATGTCTCTCACAGTGGACATGCACCTAAGATGAACATTTCAGACCCCTCCATTATTTCTAAGTGGGAGAACTTGCAAATTTGCAGGGTGTTCAAATACTTATTTTCCTCACTGTATGTCATTCCTCTGTTTACTTCCCTTAATTAACTGAACACTCATGTTAGCTTTAATTTATTTATCAGCAGATATTAGCTTTTTAAATGGTATCTATTAGGCTGGGAACTATGATTTTGTTCCTTTATCCTTTACTGGCTCCTTTAGCCACAAGTAAAAAAAAACAAAAAAAAAAAACAAAACGAAACAAAAAAAAAACAAAGAAAAGTGACTCTGTCATTAACATGGCCAATCGCTGTTAAAACAAATAAGTAAAACACTATATATATATATATATTCATTCATTCATTCATTATCCCACCCGCTTAATCCATATCAGGGTCGCGGTTAGTCCCCTACCCCTTCACTAGGCGCAGGGCAGGGCATTACACTATTCAACCAAGCCCAGGACAGGGCGCCAATCCATCACTGGGTGTACACATATGCACACATACACACACACACATGGACGGACAATTTAGAGTAGCCAATCCACCTGACCTCCATGTTTTTGGACTGTGGGAGGAAACCGGAGACCCCGGAGGAAATATATATATATATGTATATGTATCTCACACACGTGTGTGTATATACTGTACATGTATGTATTATGTATGCATAATTACACAAATGTAATTCTGTATTAATGCAATTATTCAATTTATAGCCGTCTGATAATGATCTGCACTGTTTGAAGATATAATAATTATTATTTGGTGTATTTTATCACATACTATGCTGTGTATTACATGGTCCTATGTCAGCAGGAAAGGTAAACCTCAGCCCACTCTCAGTTCAGTCCCCCTGTCCCTCCCACTCCCTTTCTCACTTCGTAAATATCATATGAAATAAATACACCAACCCATCACCCACCCACCCCTCCCACACATACCTTTTCTGCCTCAAAATGACAATCACAACACCCACCCGAAACATAAATACCCATACACGTATGCTTTTTTCTCTTCACAACGTCATAACCATAAACCTTTTTTTTTGCTTGCTTTAGTTTTGTTCCATCTTTAAGTTTAAAACTCTCAGACACACACAAAGGAACTTGCATTACATTGACAAATATAGTTGCATATCAAACAGCAAAATTACACAGGTACTGTTGGGAGATACAGTAGTTTTATATTCATATGTTAAAAAAGACAATACAGGCATACTTGGATGCACTCTGAGTGATCGATAAGATATGATATGGATAATGTCAGGTTGACACGCATCTTGTGCAGTTATTCTGACCTTCCACAAGAGTGCAGGGCTATAGAATTACTTCACCCAAAAATACTAACGTCACTAATAATAAATGAAAGGTTAACACAACAGGAAAGCGCTTTCAGTCATTGTTAGTCATGTCAGCATTTTTGTGTCTGAAGTTTTCATTTAACTTGGCTGCAGGTTAAAATACTATGTGAATCCTTAAAAAAAGCTACCAGAACAATGCCACAAGACATTATAATAAGTGACCTTCAGCTGATGTCACTTAGTAACTGAGAAAGCATGCTAGCTTGGTTTGCCTTTAATTTAGGCAACTTAATATCTGATATACTTTATTAAACCATACTGTGAACTATGATGTTGATTAACCCTGGACCGGTCACTTCAACTGTGGTACAAAGGAAATAATCAAAGTACTTCAGTCACTAAATATAGCCAGTCTCTGTCAAAATACATCATATGTCCAAAAGTATTTAGACACCTCCTTCAGTGACATTAAGAAATTAAATTACGTTAGAATTGGACACTCTGGAGAAGCCAGACGTGAGCCTAAGGTCACCATATTCAATGCCAAGTGTCATCTAGAGGGGTATGGACCCCCACAGCACTGCTCTGCCTACATTTAGAATGAGCTGAAAATGGCATTTGTGATTCAGTAATCACCTAAATATCAGTACCCGACCTCACTAATGCTCTCGTGGTTGAACGCAATCAAATCCTCACAGCAATGTTCAAACATCTAGTAAAGCTTTCTCAGAATAGTAGAGGCTGTTACTGCAACAAAGGAGGACAAACTCTTTATTAATAAACTTGATTTCCAAAGAAATTCTGATGAGTAGTCTACAAACTTCTGGACATATAGTGTATGCCAGTGGCGGCTGGCTAATAGAGGGTGATAGGCTGCCGCCCTCTATGGTGGGAATAGTTTTTTTAACATTTCTAAAATAAACATTTTTAAAAATAATCAATAGCAACATATTTAAGTGTGTATGTGCACAATAACATGTAATGTATAAAATATATTGGTGGGGAAATTAGCTTCCTGGTTCATTCTCTCTCCCTTCTGAGGTGACAGAAATATCACCCAGTCAGAGAAGCAGCAGCCAATCACTGACCTGCTGACACAAGATACTCACATAGCAACAGAACTTTAGCCAATCAGTGTCCTCAAGTCTGTTGTCTAAAGGGCTTCATTTATCACCTCAGCAGAGTCAGTCAGTGGTTTTAGGAACATCTGACATTATTAACATGTAATACAGACTCTAGAAATGTCTAATATTTAGTCTTAATAGTGTTTTTGTTCACTTTATTGTATGATTCTGAAACAGTTTAATGATTCAAACTGTACTTTATATGTTTGCACATTTACATGCAACTAATGACAGTTTTCATTAACTATTAGTCTGATTATTTTTATGCCAATTAAATAGTGACTTTTTCACAGATCACTGATATCCTGCAGTTAGTGTTCAGTAATATTCGGATGGTTTTGGAAACTGACTGAATATGGCTCAAACAGCCACACCCACAATATTTTTCACCAGCCGCCACTGGTATATGTGTACGACACCTCAAGTTTTAAACTGTTTATCTGGTTATTTCAGCTGAAAACTCATTAACTTTGTATTTCAGACTAAAACGAATATTAAGTCTATTTAAGTGTGCGTCTTAAACTGGAAAAATTACTTTGTTCCAATCATAAACTGCATATACAGTCTATGGATCCAACATGTCATGAATGTCACATAAAATATCATTTAAATAGAAATAAAAGCGGACATTCTGCACTTTAGCTTCATATCTGTTCATCTAAAATACAAATTTAAAGAATAATCAACAAACAAAAGCAATCTTACATCACTGTCCCAGTGTATGGGCTTCTCACTGTATTTAGCCCAAAGCTGAACAGCACCTAAGTTTAAAACACAAAAAATGGCTGTGATTTCCAGCTGTTGTGAATCCTGCTTATGGTAGGGTTAAAGGCATTTATACTGTCTCACTGCTAGTATAACGGCATAATCGGAGAGACAAGAACTAGAGTTCAGTAGCTTAGATTCCTTTGAACAAATAAATTCATTCTTAACATCCCATTTCAAAATGAATGCCACATGGTACACTTAAAGTCATCTTCATTTATGGAGCATATCTGTATGCTGGTCATGGTATCATCCCCAGTTTAGGCTTGGCCTTGCTTGGTAGAGTACTGATGTATTTGCAGTGGCACCATTCAGTAGTAAAATGGCCTGCCATACTGGGGACAGGGAGGTATCTATAGGCTTTCAAAATTGCTGTGCAGTTTTCTTGTAGAGTGACTGAAACCTCATTCACTCGGCCACTGTTGTATTATTGTGCATTGACGTATACAGTAATGTATTAAATCCTGTTTGTTAAATACTGGTTCTGCATCATGTCTCGAGATGCATTAAGATGGAGAAATTGACTCTGCGCACGTTTACACTTGAAGTATAAAATATAATTTGGCTGTAATGTGTGAGAAACACTGAACGTACATTGACATCAGAATGGTCACACGGTCGCTGTTACAGTGGCTCTCTTAGATGACTTCTTTACACTTCGGATCTCTGGTCAGTCCCAGGGCATGAATATCAAGACATTTCTCTAGTTCTCTGTCGACAGAGCAGACTCGCAAAATGGCTGTGGGTGGCCTTGCCATTGCAAAATGGCTCTGTGTGTGACTCCAAAGAGTGATTTCACTGTTCAGGAAATGGAGAAACGTGAACAGAACATCCCACATTTCAGAGATGGCTCAGTCACAGGCTCTTTTTGGGCTGAAGATGACACTGACCACGTGCTGAACATTAATAGAGAGATGAAGGATGTGATAAAAGCGACAGGCCTGGTCATCAGTCATGGTGCTGGCAGTGAGGGAGGGATTACAGTGACAGGACTGGCAGGCTTGGTTGTGCTTTTGTAGAAGTGTGGTTGGTTCTGGCAAATAAATACTACTTGAGAAATTGAGAGGAGTACATGGTAACGTTCAGAGTAAGTAAAACAGAGGGTTTAAGCCGAGCCAAATCAAAGTGATTTCACATCCCTCTCTCACTCTCTTTCTTCTTATATATCCACGGTCAGCAGGTAGGTGTGGTTCTATTTCTTGGTGTTCCTCACTGTTGTTGCACCATTTTGTTAGGATTAGCCCTGTGTTGATCACCTGATCCAAGCACTGCTGGTGCTGGTGACGGACATGACGCTGCAGCGCTTCTTAACTATCATGTTGATGTACGCCTTCATGATCTTAGTGATCTCACCCACCTTCAACCACAAACAATAAGACACATTAAATACACACACAAATATAAGTCTGCAATAGTAGCTTGGCTTGAAATTATATCTCAAAAACTATAATCCCAATTCCAAACAACTTGGGACGCTGGGTAAAATGTAAATACATGTAAATAAAAACAGAATGCAGTCACTTACAAATCTCATAAACCCATATTTCATTCAGAACAGAACACACATCAGATACAGTGGGGAAAATAAGTATTTGATACACTGTCCATTTGCAAGTTTCATCATTGAAGTGTACCTACAATAAAAATTACAGACCTCTCCATTCTTTGTAGTTGGGAAAACTTGCAAAATCGGCAGTGTAACAAATATATTTCCCCCAATGTATAAAAGTGAGATATTTTACTATAAAAAATATGAACTCATTTAGAACTTGACAGCAGCAACACATCTCAAAAACGTTGGACCAGGGCCATGTCTACCATTGTGGAGCATCCCCTCTTCTTTTAACAACAATCTGTAAACATCTGTAAAGTGAGGAGACCAGTCGTTGGAGTTCTGGGAGAGGAATGTTGTCCTATTCTTGCCTGATGTAGTATTCTAACAGTCTTATTTGCCTTATAGATGCAGTATGTTGTTTAGCATTGTCTTACAAGGCCTTCCCTGAAAGAAACATTGTCTGGACAGGAGCGTATGTTGTTCTAAAACATCTATAAACTGTTCAGCATTGATAGTGCCATTCCAAATGTGTAAGCTGCCCAAGCCATAGGCACTAATGCAACCCCATATCATCAGAGATGCAGACTTTAAACTGTGCTGGATGGTCCCTCACCTCTTGAGTCACGGCATCCATTGTTTCCATAAAGAATTTCTCATTTTGATTAATCTCGCCACAGAAGGGTTTTCCATTTTGCCTCAGTTCATTTTAAATTAGCTTTGGCCCAGAGAAGATGGCAGTGTTTCTGGATTGTGCTGACATACAGCTTCTTTTTTTTTGCCAATTTATCCCCTTCCTAACGTAGTAGTAGCCAGTTAGCCCATCCCATCCATTAGGACTCTCACCATCACTTTACAATGTCCCTGACTTTAGGAGGGTGAAGTCAAGCCCATGCCTCCTCTGTTGTGATGTAGGCATCGCCTCTTTTCAAACTACCACTGATAAACCATCACTGTGGAGCCAAAGCGCTCAGAGGAAAGCGCAGGATCCCCAGCTCTGATGGACCAATCAGTGGATGCCCGAGTCATTGTAGTGTGAAAGTGGCCCAGAGAGAGCGCCATCTACCCGCCCAGAGAGAGCATGGGCCCCGGATGCCGATGGTGAGCAGCATGACTGGGATTCAAACTCGTGATCCTCTGGTCATAGTGTCTGCGTCTTAGCCTGTTGAGCCACTTGGGGCCCATTTACAAACAAATGAATTCAATCTATTAGTTCTAGAGCAGAACTAAATAAACATTTTGAACCTATTAGCATTGGTCTGATTTATTGCTAAATTATTCCTTTAATGTTTCATTTTTGTTTATCCTAAATGTTAAAGTCTTCTTTTCTGCCCCATGAACACAACAGTGTGCCCAGCGAGGGACAAACATTTCAACTTAATGTACTGCTTTAAATGTTACATCTAGCAGCACAAAATTCTTTGTAATTTCCTTTACTCGTGTATCTGTCCCCTTTATATCAACATTACAGTAACAGACTCCACTTGAAAGCTAAAAACGCAAAAGAGAAGGTGAGCTCACCTGAGGAGTTTCAAAGAACATCTCTCTCTCATCGACAGTGATTTTGTAGGTGCTGGGCTGAGGTGCTCCGAAGAAGACGATATGTTCATACTGGAACGTTTCGAGCGGTTTGGGTTCTCCTCTCTTATAAACAGAGACGTTCTCTGCACTCACACCCAGCCACAGGTCATGAGGGAAGCCTCCTTCTTTACACTGCAGTGAGAGAATTTATACTCGCTTTACCAATGTTCACTGTTTCTCATTAAGCATAACAGTTACAGCTTTTAGCTGTATCACAATATGTTCATGTTCATTTGTTTAGCTCTTGTTCTTTCTAGTGAAACAATTGTTAATTATATTTTTTTACATATTTTAATATCTTTTTATATTATTTTTCCCTCACTAGGAGAGCTCAATAAAAAGCAGAAATGTAGAAAAATTTTACTTATTCAAAATGAAATACAATTAACTTGATTTTTTAAATAAATGTATTTATTTATTTACTTATTGTGATGTAAAAATGAATACAGAATGTAATAATGTTCATTAAAACTGCAAGACCACAAAAAAATATTTGCACTGTTGTAATATTAAGTCTAAGTGTAATTCATTACATTAGATTGTGTCATAATTACTTCTGAGGGTTTGACAACAAAAACAGATTACATATTAAATGCTATGCTACATTAACCATTAGTATTTTAATCCATAGTATCAACTTTGTGGATTATGTGCTTAAATATTATTAAACATCAGCTGTTTTGTAGCTGTTTTATGCAATTTTTCAAGAATTCTGTTTATAAGATTTTTTAAAATGATAAATCAAAACATCTACCTTGAAATTTGGCCTCCATTTGTAAAACTGGCCATGACTTCTGATATTAGCTTCATTAAAATGCAGTTTTCTCTGTGATTACAGAATCTTCTACAGCTCCGCTCATTTTGAACTCATCTAAAATTTTATGTATACACAGTAAATCTACCAGTGTTAAATCAACATTATTAGAGTTAAATTAACACTGAGGGTGTCAAAATGTAACACTCTCAGTGTTAATTTAACTCTAATAGTGTTGATTTAACACTGGCAGATTTACTGTGTAGCATCCTGGTGTTCTACTCTTTATTAGAACTTGTGACGTTGTACAGCACATGAATATATACACGTATCAAACCGTTTTATATTATTCAACACCTTCATTCCAAAAATTAGAACAGGGATGAATATTAAAAAATTAATGACTGTTATTATTTTTGTGCCTACACTAAATGAGCCGTACCTCCACATCAAAGAGTGTGGACCCATACCCAGGCCACTCTTTGACGATGGTCATGTATTTGAGCATGGCCTGGTGCTGCGGCATGCCCTGCAGGCGATTCCATTTCTCCAGCACACTGGTCAGTGTGGCCGACATCTCCTCCTTCACGAACATCTCCAGCATCTGCTCCTCTTCCACTCGCTGCTTCTTCAGAGAACCTGTCTTAAAACTGCGTCTCAGAGTCCCATCCAGGAAGCTGGTCCGTCTCCTCTCGAGAGTGTGACCCCCTGGCCCCACCACGCCAGCCCCAGGTACCCCCGCACCACCTGCCTTGGTGGACTGCAGGATTCTTGTGCGGAGCCGAGCCACAGGATACACACTGCTCAGGCTCCAGGGCGTCCTCGCCACATCTCCATGGATGTACTGTAAGCGAAGAGCGGCCAGGTGCTGCAGGGTTTCCTCAGGAGCAGGAAAATGACCACTGATCAGACTCTCGTGAGCCTGGGCAGAGAAAAAGAGGAAGGATTGGATTATAAACAGGGGACAGTAACAAAGTCCCAAATAAGTTTCAAGATTTTCTTGTGTAAATCCTGGAGTTTAGTTATTAAGCTTTGATTTGAGCCTTTGTAAATTCTCACCTGTTCAAACATAAAGGCGAACTCCACGCCCTCTTTGGGCATGCTCTCCACATCAAGGAAGCAATAAAGCTTAAAATAAAGCCTCCAGGGTCCATCTTCCTCTTCTTCCTCACTTCCAGCCAGCCTGCGAGTACAGGACATTACACGAACAGTTAGATTTGGTATTATTTTGGCAAATTTATAACAATTTACAGTCACATGACTATCAAAACGTGCTAGAAAAGAGAACACACCAGTGTTCTCATACTTTAGTCTGGTTTTAGTCTCAATACCATAAATGAGCAGTCTAGCGCTCGTCTCCGTCTCGACCTCAGTCTTGTCTCAGTCTCAGGATGAGGTGAATTGTTGATACCAGCCGAGTTCAGTGTGTCTGTGTTAATGTTAATTAACAACTGAACTTTACTTCTATCACTACTGAATATCAACAGTATCCATTCAAACTGAATAAATCAGTGCACGTCAAGTCAAAGCTGCACTCTGATTGGCTAACAGGTTTATATTATAATAAAAAATAGGTTCTTCATATATAAGTAAATAAACAAAGCAGAATATGTTTATATTTGACATTCTTCACAGTAGGCACCTCTTGCTTAGATGCAGCTTTCTTGTCATTTTCTCAGTCAGCTTTATGAGGTAGTCACCTGGAATGGCTTTCAGTTAACAGCTGTGTCTTGTCAAGAGTTCATGACTTGCATTTCTTGCCTCTTAATGTGTTTAAGACATCAGTTGTGTGTCTACTTTGAAGTCAAATCTAAAACATGTTTTGGTTTGTTTAACACTTTTAAGTTAAATGGAGATAATTCTACCTTTCAAACTTAGCAAGTACATCCGCTACGATGACACGGCTCTCGATAGCCCGGCTCTCCACTTTGTTGTGTTCAAACAGCGAAAATAAATTCCGGCTGTTGTCCATTGCCAGGCCTCGAATGAGCTTCTCCACAACCTTCACATAAACAGAAGTGATTTCAGATTGTAAGTCTACAGTGAGAGTTACATTCCAGCACAGCGTCCTAAAGGCAACCATCTGTCTCACCTCTCCTGCAGTTGTGTGAGAGTTGATTGAGATTTTGCAGGATCCTCCTCCATGGCAGTACACAGTGGTGGACATCTCCTGTCTGGTCAGCAGAGCAACAATCTCCTCTTGCGATGGCACAAACTCTCTGGTCTTGGTCTTCTTTAAAGACTCGCCAATGAAGTGCGCATATTTTTCAATCTCAGTACCAGGGTAACGCTCCCTAACCCTGAGACACAAAACACAACCCTCAGCTCAGCCACAATCACTCTAAATATTGCAACTATTGAATTACACACTGAAAATTTACAACAGTAACTTGCTTTCTTCATCCTCTTATATATACAGCTGAGGTCAAAATTGTTCAAGCCCCAAATTAGGTTTTGCTCAAACAGACCACATAATGATTGAGGTATATTAGAAAGGGGAGGGGAAACTTGAGAAATTGGGCTGGAGTTCTAACCGGCTTAACTATAGAGCCTGAAGCCACACCCCCTCCTTTTTTAAAAACAAAAGAATGAAAGTTATGGATAGGGGGAAGAATTTGGGGGGTGCCGGGGCAGTGGTGGGTACAAGAGTTTCTTCACAAGGGGTATTTGTATATAAGGGTTTATATAGGGCATGAATGAAAGAGAGGGGGACTTATGTGGTCTGCCTCCCAAACTTCTGTTATTACATAACATCATTTACTAGCAAACTTGTTTGACAAAGAAAACAATTTAAATAGCTCAGAACAACTAATATAACACATGGTTTCTCCAAATGCAACACAAACTGCCACTAAGACTGTATATTCTGTATATATATATATATATACTGTACTTGTACAATAGCTCCATCATGTGTGTTTGAGGTAAAAAAAACATCAGTACCTGGACTGGCTGAGGGTTTGTTGACAGTGATGTCTGAATACATTTTAGACAAAATATATGTCCAAAAAGAGAAGAGAAGAGATAAAGAAGGAAAAGGATACAAAATGATAGCAATGGCACTGAATGTTCATAGAGATACAGTTGGAAGCGTTAGTTAGTTAAAGGAACCCTGTCTACACTACCTGAGAATGACAGAAAGAAGAAGGCATCTCCAGCTGCCACCAGCTTCCTGACGAGGCAGATGGTCAAAAATTTAATAACTGCAAAAGACCTGCAACATTCATTGGCAGCAGGCACTGAGGCTTCATTTTACACAGTATAGGTCTCCATGCCCAAACTCAGAGACGTTGACCTCAACTGACCCAATAGCACAAGAAAATTCAGCCCAATCTGCTCACATGATGGAGCGCTGAAACTTCGGGTGGCACGGTGGCTTAGTGGTTAGCACGTTCGCCTCTCAGCGCGGAGGTCTTGGGTTCGAGACCCCATCTGAGTGGAGTTTCCATGTTCTCCCCATGTCTGCGTGGGTTTCCTCCGGGAATTCCCACAGTCCAAAAACATGGAGATCAGGTGGATTGGATACTCTAAAATTACCCTGGTGTGTAAGAATGAATGTATGTATGTATGTTTGCCCAGATATGGTTGGCACTCTGTCCTGGGTGATCCCCCTTAGTGCTCGATGTAGTCCTCCAGGTGGACGGTCGCTTCCGGTAAAGAGTACGCTGTGCGCGACTGGCTGCCGCTTCTCACCGGAGTGAGTGTATATGAAGTGTAAAGCGACCTTGGGTGTCTAGAAAGGCGCTATATAAGTGTAATGTGTATGTATTTATGTATGTAAACTAAACGTGAACTTTTCAAGCATACGGGTCAGTGGTGTGTCCGGAGGAGGATGAACAAGTGAAGCATGGTGGTGGCTCACAGATGCACTGCAGCTGTTTTGCATTGTCTTCATGTGTGGAAGGTAAGATGGATTCAATTAAGTGTCCCAGGAGAAATGTCCTGCCTTCTGTGAGCCGACGCTAGGTCATCACTGGACCTTCCAACAGGACAATGATCCCAAGCATACCTCAAAGTCCACCGAGGCTTAGTTTCATAAGAAGGTCTGGAAAATTCTGGAGTGGCCATCACAGTCGTAGTGGAATTTAAATAACGCAAACAGAATATTAGTGAAGTGTCCATGAAGGCTAAGATTCATCAGGACTGCTGTCAGAAGTTGGTGTCTGTGCATCACGTTTGCAGCAGGTTGTGACAGTACGTAATAAAGACTCTTGTCTTTGGGATTGATTAATGCTGAGACTGCAGTAATAGTAAAAGTGGCATTTTGTGTTGAATCTGGAGAAACCTCTTGTTGTATTGAGCTGTTTAAACGC
>BRDA01088380.1:0-13394 GCA_036984385.1 Crenuchus spilurus
CTCTCTCTCTCTCTCTCTCTCTCTCTCTCTCTCTCTCTCTCTCTCTCTCTCTCTCTCTCTCTCTCTCTCTCTCTCTCTCTCTCTCTCTCTCTGCACACAATACACAAGTTTACACATGCAGCACGAGAATGCAGTGTTACACTTATGGCTGGATGTGCCAGTTTTGACTGATGCTTGTCGAGGTTGTGGATGGGTGTTGATCTAAGTGTGTGAGGTCCTGTCAAAATTGTGTGTATGTGTGTGTGAGCAGCAGAGTTCTCTTGTCAGCACTCTGACTACTAAACAGTCATTAATCTCAGTGCTGAGTGACCCTGAGCTGCCTACTGTAGCCTCCCCCACACAAAGGCATGCTCACACTGCTCAAACAGATTACTATGATTTTAGATCACCTCACAATGCCTTGTTTCACCAGTGGTTCCAGTTGAAGTACTGTGTGCGCTACACTTTAACTTGTGATTGAATAGGTGGATGAAATGTTCTTTCTTATCTGCGCCAGTTTTCTGTGTCTACAGTCAGATATCCAGTATATGTAAAGTGAAATATTTCAGTCCTTTTTGTTTGTTTGTTGATCGGTATGGTTTACAGCTCTCGAGTTGGCTGACCTCTCAAACACAGTGGAGCAACAGCAGCAGATGACATGACACCTCAAAGCATCACAGACTGCAGAAACTGCACACTGGACTTCAGACACTTGGATTGTGTGTCTCTCCACTCTTCCTCCAGACTCTAGCAGCTGATTTACTAATGAAACACTAAAGTGACTTTCATCTGAAAAGAGGACTTTGTACTGACTAACAGTCCAGTTCTGGTTCTGCTCAGTCCAGGTCAGACACTTCTGATGTTGTCTCTGGTTCAGGAGTGCTGATATTAGAGATGTGCTGTGTTTTGATTGGCTGCTCAAGTTCACTGAGCGATTCTCCAGGAAATGTAAATGAGTTTAAAGAGAGTGAGGTGTGTGTGTGTGTGTGTGTGTGTGTGTGTGTGTGTTACATTGCCTAACCTCTACTATATGATGTTTATTGGAGTGGATGAGGGTAACATTATATTACTTCTCTAAGGATGAAGACTGGCAGGTTCTGTGGCTCAGGGCACAGACTCTAAACTCTAAAGTTGTGTTTGATCTTCCTAAAGAAAGCCACACTTTTCCCCAGTCTGTCCAGAAAAGGGAGTGTGCCTAGCAGTTCAGTGAGCTGTATGGAACCCGAATCCCACCCTGCTTCAGTGTTTCCTTCAGTGAATGTCAGCTGCCTGGTGCACCATAGCTAACAGCACAGTTTCCCAGTTCAGTAAAAACTCTCAGTACCTAAGAGTTCATCCAGCTACTGGAGTCAGTCTGATAATCACCATCATCAAAATAATTAAGGTTCAGGTCACAGGTGAGTCCTCATACCCCTTCACTTCGCCAGACGTTATGCTTCTTTAACTGAAGCCTCAACAGGGTACCAGTCCATTGCTGGGCACACAGAGTCACACACACTCACACTAGGACAGTTTGGATTACCTGATTCACCTGAACTCCATATCTTTGGACTGTGGGAGGAAACACACGCAGACACAGAGGGAACATGGAAACGTCACCCAGACTCAAACCCAAGAACCCAGCACTGAGAGGCAGACATGCTATCCAAAAAAGGCACCGTGACACCCTAATAAATATGAACTTTATAATAATTATTAATGCTACCTTACAGAAATATAACATTCTCCTTTTTTTAGCCAAAGTAATACTTTTTGAAGTGGCCTGATTCTGCACCATCATTCCTTGTGCTATGTGGGGCAGACCTGCATGCTGGATGAGGCCCATGTTTGGGCTGTTTTGGTGCTGCTTGTTGGTTTGTTGTCTATAAAAGTGAATTGCGTTTGTGCTGCTGGACATTTTCAGGGATGACAGTGCAATAAACCACCCAAGCAAGTTTAAAACCTCTGTAGTTAAAGTCACAGTTTGTTGGTTTGCAGGATGGTAATTGTTGCATATTAGTTACAATATCCTTGTAGTTTCAGTACAAAAATAAGAATCAAACATCAGTCAGCAAACATTTTGGATTGACTTGTTTCTATAAATCTGAATTTTACCTGAATACAGTGGTAACCCTACTAACGAGTATTCCAGGTAACGAGTCGAGATCTTGGAATATTTTTGTTCCAGGTAACAAATAAAATTCCAAGTAACGAGTAGCCTAAATTAGTTCAAGTATGCCAAACCGCTAGGGGCGCTGCGGTCGTAGCATCTCCTAGATGCTAGCGTAGAAGAAGAGGTCAGTCATTACCTTTGACCGCTGTCCAGTGAAAGTGAAAGTGCTAGTGAAAGTGACACAAAGACAGCAAAAGGTAGTGAACAAGAAAGTTAGATACATTTTACTTTTACTTTTCATATGATAAGTGTAACCATGCTATACACGTACGCCCCGTCCTCCTGTCCTCCTTAGCCACCAGCCTACACGAGCGCCGTCGTCGTCTCGTTTATGTTTTAAAAACCCATATAAACACATTATTTACATATTAAAGTATACTGTATATTGGCCGGCTGACACAGATTAATCAGTTTTACATGTATTCTTATGGGGAAAATGCATCCAGCTAACGAGCAAACCAGCTAACGAGCAAACCAGCTAACGAGCTCGGCTCCTGCATGGATTAAACTCTTAAGTAGGGTTACCACTGTACAGTCGAACCTCATTTTTTGTCATTAATCTGTTCTAAAGTGTCTGATGATAACTGAAATGAACGATAACTTGTAGTAATATTTCCATTAGAAATAATGTAAGTCCAATTAATCTGTTCCAGACACTCCAAAATATGAACAAACACACATTTTATATAGAATAACTATAGTGTTACATACAGAACACAGTGAGACATAAATACAAAAGACTAATGAAATGGATAAATAAACAGAGGTTTACGCTCTGATTTAGAGACTGCTGGTGTTTTAAGCATTTGCTCTGGGCCAATATATATATATATTTTTTTTTTAAACCTGTTTTCAGGCGGTAGTGCTGTGTGCCTTCGCTTTAGTGTGACATGTTTTAGTTTGTTTTGAATGTTGTTTATGAGATGCAATGAGAAACAAAGCCAGAATGAACAACAAACGTGTAGTTGAGTGATGAATGCACGGGTGGCTATTTTGTTTCATCGAAATTAGCTGTGAGTCACGTTGGCACACCGATGAAAACTGGGTGGATGAACGATAACTGGGACAAAATTTCCCCGAAAAAAGTTGATGATAACTGAATTGTACAATAATCATGGCAAATGATAACCGAGGGTCCACTGTAATTGCTTTAAGTATCATTGCAAAACATATCAGAAAGTTTGTATCATAACTCAGAACTTTCATAAGATGCACAGAATGCATGTAGTATGAGTATGAGTAGGCAGTGCAAGCTATCATACACTTAAATATTTACACACAACTGATGTGGAACAAGTCTAATAAATGTTACATGACTGTGGTGCCTCATGTATGTGATATGAATGTGAAGCTTAGATGTTTTCCTGCCTTCTGTGGTGTTGTGATGGCACATCCATGTGTTTATTCTCAGTTTACGTACATTTTACTCTAAAGTCTCTTTAACACTAAGACGGGGGGAAGTGCCTTCTACTGCAACAGAGCAAGAGGACAAACCACACTCAATAAATCATTTCCTAACCATTCCCCCCCGCCACACGCACACACACATACACATTCCATAAAAGACCTCGGTGTCTGTTTTCTCTCTTTCCTTTTATCATTCTCCTTGCATTCCCTCTGACCTCCTCTTATCAGGGGAGCACGCTTGGTGGTTTGTGGGTATTTTTGCTCACATGATTGTTTAATCAATGCACTTGCTGTGTGCATGTGTGTTTTGATTTTCTATGCTGACTTAAGTGCATTTAGTACAGTTTCATTGAGTAGAATGTAATCAGACTTGACTCTAAAGCACAACAACCACAAACTTTATGTTCAGTATTGTGCACTAACCCTATAAAGCCGTTTATATTTCATATGTAGTTGAGTTAAGACCTCTTCATCATCAGAGTGATAAGTAAATGTTATCTTGCATCATTTATTATTATATATATATTTAAACGATTTGATTCTGTAATACTCGATGCTTTCGATACTATAGCTAATACTACAGTCAAAGCAGCATGCGCAGTTTGAGTCACTTGTTCAGAATACTGATTCAGAGCTTCTGAATCAAATTGCACATGCCCTGAATCACTATTCTGAATGGGTCGCCTATTTGACTGATGGGCGACACACTCAACAGCAGTATGGCATCATATTTGTGCCACAGTTCTGAGCGTGCGAGGACGTTTTGAGCGAGCAAGCAGATTTTTGCACGAACATGAAGTCAATACTGTATACAAATCTCTCTTGTTCACTCAAAACATCTGCACACGCTGAGAATTGTGGAACAAACATAATGCCATAGAGCAACGCCAACGCTGTCGTTAGCATGGCGACGCCAAAACCGAAAAATGTCAAAAAAAACAGGTCAAAGTCCTTTTTTCAATAAGTTATATGTATACTTGTAGAGTGCTGTTAGAGGAAGCCTCACACACAGTTTCAGCCGACTATCTCTCAGACTTTCAGAGATGGAGCATTCAGAGTCAGAATACTGAAACTTAACTCAGTTTATTTGTGTCACAAGACATTAATGCACCAGAAACGTTTAAAAGATCTTTAAAATGAGTCAAAATGTACCAGAAATGAAAACTGAAAGAGGATGCTGGCTAAAATTTCTGTTTACGTCGACTGAAGACTTTTTTTTCTAGGTTTTTGCCCATTTTATCCTCTTCCCAATGAAGTGGTAGCCAATTAGCCCATCCCCTCCATTAGGCCTCTCCCCATCACTTTACAATGTCTCTGACTGTAGGAGGGTGCAGGCAAGCACAAGCCTCCTCCGTTGCGTGTGATGCAGCCACCACCTCTTTTCAAACCACCACTGATACACCATCACTGGAGAGCCTAACGCACTCAGAGGAAGGCACACAGGAGCACACAGGGTCCCCAGCTCCGATTGGACCAATCAGTAGCCAGTGGACATTGCAACATGAAAGTGATAGAGAGTGAGAGCGCCATCTACCCACCCAGAGAGAGCACTGACAATATTTGCTCTCTTGGGCCCCGGCTGTTGATGGCAAACAGATTGACCGGGATTCAAACTCGCGATCCTCTGTCATAGTGGTAGCGTCTTTGCCCGCTGAGCCACTCAGAGCCCCGACTGAAGACATCTGACCTGCTCTGGTTTGGTGGATGGATACATGAGCTCAAACACATGAAAAGAAGTATCACTAAAAACAGAGAAGAAAAGTAGTTCAGGAGCCGAATGACGCCCAACAAACTTGTGTACCTCTGCGGTAGAGGTCACTCTACATCAGGATTCGAGGGGTCACAGAAACACGTTTTTTGGGGAAATTCTGCAAATTCACTGAATGGCTTTCTGCACAAAAACAACTTGTTTGTGAATATAAGTTTGTTTTTGTTAAAAATATGTACTAGAATAGATATCTGAGACTATCATACACAGTAAATCTGCCAGTGTTAAATCAACACTATTAGAGTTAAATTGACACTGAGAGTGTTACTTTTTGACACCCTCAGTGTTAATTTAACTCTAATAGTGTTGATTTAACACTGACAGATTTACTGTGTAAGTTTTGTCGTTAATGTGAGTGACAGACTGAATGACATGACCAGCAACTTTGGCCTGGTTTTCCCTGGTGGGGTCACAAATGTTCTCACATACGTGAATTTTGGAAAATGGCTCTAGGAGGTGATGTGTTGACATATTTTGCCTACATCCCTGCTGAAGATGGGAAGCCTACAGACACAAACGGCAACATCAGTACCTTTACTAAACATTTGGCCGACAAGCAGCCCGACCTCTACAGAGAGCTGAAAACTCCACCGGTTAGTAAAGTTAATGGCTACACCACAGAGCGTTAAGTGCTTAGTGAAATATTTCATTTGTAACTGTTTACATCGGCCATAAGCTAATTACTCACCTTCACATGTGAACTCATGATGCTCACGAGTGTGTTCAGCTGTTATATCTGCCAAAGGTGCAGCTTTGTGTCCAAACTTTAGACACATTTTGGTCTGTAAATGGATTCTATTAGTTCTTATTTAACTCCTGAGCTTTCATTTCAGAGTCAATGAGACATTAAACTCAGTCATTTAAATACAAAACTGGGAAAATTGGGTGTTCTAAAACTTTTGACTGGTAGTGTATATATGAAACTCATCCCAGTCTGAACTTTGACTTGCTTTATTTTCATTTATGAGCTTCATTAAAATCCGGCCTGGGGTGTGAAAGCACTTAAGATGCCTGTTCACTTCCTGCTTCTCATTATTCATTAATTAATAAATTAGATAACATGCTGGTGTCATAGACTTTTTCATTTGAAATGGCAACAATGAATAATTAGTCATTTGATTTTTGTGAAGTGCAGACTGTTCTCACAAGGATGACATGGTTAATTATCAGCTCATTTGCATTTTATAAATCATTTATGGTGTGTGGCCTGCCATCTTCACAATAACAGCATGTGAGATGAGAGAAAGAAAGAAAACAGTTTTCAATGAATGACTTTTAAATAGTTAAATATGCACTGAATTACACTGAACTGAAGTGACACACCTTTTAATCTGAAACTGCTTTGTGTTCTTAGATGAGATAAGATTGTCGTCTTTGCAGTACAATTAAATTGTGCATCATTCCTTTTTATTTATTTCTTTATTTCTTTATTTACCTATTTATTTATTTCTTTTGCCCAATTTATTAGTAGCCAATCAACCCACCCATCTGCTAGGACTCTCCCAGTCACTTGTAATGTCACTGACTGTAGGAGGGTGAAGACTAGCACAGACCTCCTGTGATGCATGTGAAGTCAGGCTCCGCCTCTTTTCTAACTGCTGCTGATACATCATGGACACTGGACATCACTGGACAGTCAACACGCTTGGAGGAAAGTGCAGCATCACCAGCTCTGATGGAACAGCTGGCAGATGCCATATTGCATAGTAGTAGTGATGGGGAGACAGTGCCACCTACTCACCCAGAGAGAGCACAGTCAGTTTTGCTCTATCAGGCCTGCTGATGGCAAGCAGCATGACTGCGCGATTGAACTCATGATCCTCTAATCATAGTGTGAGCACTGTAGTCCACTGAGCCATTCTGGGCCCCAGAATTGAGCAGCAATTTTACACAAGACAAGAAATAAATAAATAAATAAATTTTAATCACTGTTGGAACAATATTTTATCTCCTTTTGTCCACTTATTTAGGTATACTTCGAATACGCCAGGCAGAAAATTTAATTATTATTATTATTTATTTTATTATTACTAATGAAAATTCACCAAAATGACTTTTTACTTTGAGTAATTAGTGCAGTTATGAATGTATGCATAAAATGTGCTGTTGAGATGTATTGTGATAATTATTTACATGAGTGACATTCAGTGTCTGTGATAAGATTTCTGTTTGTAGGGGCATTTTGAGGTTAGAGACAATGTTTTATTGAAAAAAAGAATGTGTGTGTGCCTGTGCGCACATGCTTGTATATGTGATGTGTGTACACTGCAGGATCTTTACTTAGACTGACATATGTCAATTCTGTGTGTATTTGTTTCCTGTGTGTTTTGCAGACACATAATTTAGACAAATCTGCAGTAATTCTCCAAAATATAGAATATTGTGAAAAAGTTCATATTTGTGTTCACAATTTAATTCAAAAAGGTAAACTTTTACATATTTTTCATTCATTACATAGAAAGTGACATACAGCACCAGTCAAATGTTTGGGCACACCTTCTCCTTTAATGTTTTTTATTTGTTCCTACATTGTAAATTAACATGTTTTAGATTTTACTTCACAGTAGACACACAACTGATGTCTCAAACACATTAAGAGGCAAGAAATGCAAGTCATGAACTCTTGACAAGACACAGCTGTTAACTGAAAGCCATTCCAGGTGACTACCTCATAAAGCTGACTGAGAAAATGCCAAGAAAGCTGCATCTAAGCCAGAGGTGCTACTGTGAAGAATGTCAAATATAAACATGTTCTGGTTTGTTTACTTGTTTGTTTACTAAATAATTACATACTTTTGATGGCTACTGTATTTCAAGCCTTTTTTGAAATGTCACTTTATGTCTAATTAATTTATTATATATGATTGTTTACCTTTTTAAATTAAATTCTGCACTTTTTTTTTTAATTTAAATTGATTTAAGCCCATGGGATTGTATTCTGTCTCATTCAGCCAGTTTTCCAGGCACAGATTTAGCCTGACCTAAAATTAAATGGGACATTTTAATGGTAAAACACTACAGACTTTGCAGCTTAGTCCAAGACGTGGCTTAACCCAAGCTCAGGAAATCAACCCATAAAGTTTTAATGCAGTAGAAAATCAGAGAAATGGAAATATGAGATAGTGGAAGACCCAGTGCTCTTAATTTGACCCATAAGATGATCGGCTTAACAGCTAAATGGCCGATTTGTGGTTTGAATGGTTTGTCTTACAGCAGGAAAAAAAATAACTGTGGTTATACTTCCCACTGCTTAATTGTTGTTTCCTTTTTAACAGAACTTGCCAGGGTTCTTGCAATATGATGTCGTTAAGATGTATTACAGGTCACCGAGGTCCACTCTGGTTAACTTTAATAACGATGGCTCCCTCATGAGAAAGGGGAACATCTGCCAAGTCTGTGTTATTTAGGCCAAGCCCAAGCTGCCGTACTTTCACAGTCAGCTCCATTACCAGTAACAAACTGTATCACACCATGGACGTCTTGTCTCAGCGAAATCATGTACCAACTTTATACCAGAATGTTGATGCTGGACCACACTTTGGGCTGGATTATCAGACTATGGTTACACTGTATAAATGGCTGAATTGCTGACCTCTTCTACAGCGATGGACTCCAACCACTGAAACAGCAACATATGTATGAGTGCATGTGCGTCAGCAAATCTGGACCTCCACCCTGCCAACTAATCCCACAAACACTGATCCCATTCCCACACTGCTGGACTTACAAATTGTAATAAATTTACAAGCGTTTAGCTTTGAAGAAAGTCTGAAACTGGAGTATTGGAAGCCAGTGCCTACAGCCAGAGTCTGAGGAGTGGACAATTGAGGGAGGGAACTGGTGAGTAGGTTTTGGGCTCGTCTCTGAGGTGTGGGAGTGTGTGTATAGTCATTCCAGTGTTGGTTTCTTCGGTATGATCTTGTTACTCAGTAGCGATTCCTCACACTGTGAGAACAGCAGGCATGTTGTACCAATTAAAGCTTTTTGTCTCCGGAGACATTTACTGTATACCACAGGCTTCTGAGCACATAAAACAGGAGCAGAGTTTAAGAAAACTGCCACACTGGGATTTCTCATTTTCTTTTTTTTTTCCCCTTTGCTTCACGGATCTCTGTTAGTGCCTTTCACCATGTAATCTAGTTTGAGTTCAGAGAGTTCATACAGCAGTTATTTCAAGCTTTTAAGTTGAGTTTCTTCCACAGAATACACTAACACAATGGGGACAGCCGTGGCCTAGTGGTTAAGAATCTGGTCTTGTGACCGGAAGGTTGCTGGTTTGATCCCCAGGCAGGTCATAACTGAAGTCCCCTTGAGCAAAGCATCTAACCCCCAACTGCTCTCCGGGCGCCATTTATACTGCTGCCCACCACTTCAGGCACATGTTCTCACAGCCTAGTGTGTTCACTAGTGTGTGTTTCACTGCACAGATGAGTTAAACATGGAGGTCAAATTCTGTTATGTGCAAATCACTTTAGCAAAGCTAATCTACAGCATCAAGACTTTATTATTGTTGATGCACAACTATAATGTTATTAGATTTGTATTGTTGTTTTCTGCCAGATTTTCACTCCATATCTCCTCTCACAGTTTTCAAGACATCAGCACTGTTCCAACTCCAGATTGTTTGGCCTGATTGTGGGATGTGTGCTTGCTTACAGCTTTTTGAACAAAAACATGGTTTCCACGTAGCTACAGATTTTTTCCTCCATAGGAATGAATGGGAGTGTTGGCATCCTTCAAATGTAACAGTGATCCAAATATGTTAATAACACCCAAACATCCATATAAGGTACTACCTCAACAGTGGAGCAACAACTTGAAACACCACAGCAACCATGTAGCAACAATCTAGCAACCACTTACCAACCATCTATCAAGACCACAGAAACCAATTAGCAAAAACATTGGCTGTGTATGAAATTGCATATTTATGCTGTACATACTACATTTGAACCAGTTAAGTAGTGTTTTCAGTACATGAGTGTGTAGTATCCACCAACTTCAGACACACTACATCCACCATCTTTCTAACGTCCTTGACGTATGACATCACAGCAAGTTAATTCATTGAAAGCCCCATTCACACATTCACATATTCAATACAATTTAATCTGAACACGTTTAACTGTGTAACTCACTTACACTTGTAAACAGACTCTCCACTTTCTGACATTTTTCCATCTACAAATGCCTCCATAGCTCCTGTTGAATCATGGGATAGCAGAGTGTGGTACTCAGTAGGTAATCCAGGGACTTTTTGTGTACACACATTCATAAACAATAGTCATTCTCACCTAAAGTGTTGGTCTACTGTGTAGTAGATAAGTAGGCGATTTTGGACACAGCCAGTGTCACCGTAAAGCAACAGCCTAGCAACTGCCTGGACTTTTGTAATCTCTTTTACTTATTCTAAGAAAAATCAATAATAATAAAAAATAACAATGCTAAAGAAACAGAACAATCTGTAAATGTGCTTCTCAACTAATACCTCAGCACGTGGGCTTAAAGACCAAGGTGAGAGACATTAAGCCTTTTCTGTCCTGTGTCACCCACTCCACCCACAGCAACAGAGGTGTTAAAACGAACACTTTCATAATGTGATGCTTTTAGCACATCTACTTCTTTTAAAACGAGCACTGCTTATGCAACCCAAGTTCATTTGCATTTCACTAGTGAAGTAAGCAAAGAGAGCAGAGCAAAAGTGAAAAACTTAGGATAACTCAAACTAGCTGAACAGTAGCCACATTCAGAATGTAAATACAGCCATTCTTTTACTTTTAAAAGTACGTGACCAGCTTCTTAGGCAAGATTACCTACTTAATTGATACTTTCAATAGTGAGCTCTTTAACAGTGGACGTGTCTGGTCAGGGGAGATGAAATGAAGGCTAGAATTGTTGAGACTATGATCTCTGTGGTTCTTTATGGATGTGAAAGCTGTATCTTGAAGATGTCTTTAAACTTTGGTGTTGAGAGAACCTTGGACAACAAAGAAAACAAGCAAATGAATCTTCAACCCAATCAAAGCTCTTTCACTAGAAGACCAGATAACTGAAGATCTTATTGTGGACACATTATGAGAAGATGGATGGATACAATCAGAGGAATCAAGAACGAGTCCTAAAGAAACCTGAAGACCCAAACAGAAAATCTGGGGAATTTAGAGACCGTCAACAACTCCTCAAGACATTCATTAACACTTTTTTGTCAAGTGGAAGTGTGCATTGACCTGCAGAAAGAGGACACTGACATTGCTATAAAAGAGTGTACTTGGTCTGCAACAGTGTTTAGGTGGTGATGTCGGTTGTATCCACATGAATGCCGGTGTCTCAGCAGAACATCACTCAGAGCTCCACACTCTGCTGGCGTGCCTTCTTCTCAACCTGGTACCATCTCTTTCCCAGGAGACACGCATGCAGTCTGCTGTCCACATCATCTTCTAATACTCCATGGTTCAGTTCTGATACTCACCTTCCTATTGCATTTGCTTTCAGCAGTGGACAGTGGTCAGCGGTGGCACTCTGTACAAATCAGACTGTGGTATTTTTTTGTAGATGCACTAGCAGAAGCTATGTGTATGTAACTGAATACCTGTGTCAGTAATAGATGACCTCTGAAGTACAGTGGAACCTTGGTTATTGTTCGCCCTGGTTGTCCCAGTTGTTATTGTTGTTTTCATTGGCGTGCCCACGTGACTCTCTGCTAAATTTGCGAAAACAAAACATCCACCCACGCATTCATCACTCACTAACATATTATTCATTCTTGCTTTGTTTCTCATTGTTTCTCATTGATAACGCTCAGAACAAGCTAGAACACATCACACTAAAGCGACGGCGCACAGCACTATGGCCTGACAAAGAGAACAGCTGTACAAAACAAAGACTGCTGGCTGGACCACACCAGCACTCTCTAAACCAGAGCGTAAACCTGTAAGAGTGATGTTAAATGTTCATTTATCCATTTCATTAGTCTTTTGTGTTTATTTCTCATTGTGTTCTGTATGTAACACTATAGTTATTCTACATAAAATGTGTTTTTGTTCATATTTTGGAGTGTCTGGAACAGATTAATTAGATTTACATTATTTATTTTGGGAAATATTGCTTCAGATATCATTTGTTTCAGTTGTCATCAGACACTTTAGAACAGATTAATGATGAAAACAGGTTCCCCTGTATCTGAATTCATTAATTATAAGGGGGTCCTGGTCTGTCTTAGTTATTACATAATCACAGATATGTTTGTATCACAACAAAAGGAATGTAATATACGTCCATCAGCTGGGTTGCAAATATGTAAATAAAAATGCAGGAAACGGAGACTGGCTGCTGTAGGCTATTACTTCACCAGTTGCATGCATTGAACAAAACAGACCAACAAAATATTAATAATGGTTACTGGTATGGCAGTAATGACTGGCCTAGTCTGTGTTTGTATAGTGATTTCAGGGTAAAAATCTGTAACATTTCAAAACAGCACATCTTTTTGCTCGTCTTCTTCTTGTCTCTGTTCCCCCACACACAGACATGCAGGCTCTCAGACAAAAAGCCTGTTTTTGGGAGATGACCCCTCATTGCTCTGCAGGAAGTTCCTCTGTGGACACACCCGCTGGGAGCAAAGTGGGAAAAAAGCCAGACACACACACACACGCCCACACCGGGGCAAAAGGGGAAGGCTAGAACTTAGACTGGAGCACAGCAGTTATTTATAGAGAGAGAGGAAGAGCTCTTCAGCCATACAGTCGCCAAACAAAGAGACAAAAAGAGAGAGAGATAGAGGTGTGGGGAGAAAATGGGGATACACTTTCACTTTGAAGTTGCTTTTTAATACCACCATGTATACAACTGTATACATATTCATCTTTAACCCTATTAAGCCACGTGTATCATACTTTATAAGAACTCATCATCATCCATGCTATATGTACAGTATCAGTCAAAAGTTTAGACACATTCTCATTAAATGTTTTATTTCCTACACTGTAAATAAACACGGAAGTCATCCAGACTCTGAGTGAACACATAAGGAATCATGTAGTAAACTTAAACGTGTTAAACAAACCAAAACATGTTTTAGATTTGACTTCA
>BRDA01088389.1:0-19848 GCA_036984385.1 Crenuchus spilurus
CTGTGTTAAACTCTGACTTCTGTTATCATCAGTTAATTGAAACATCAGTACCATTCCAGGCTCTGCTTTATGTGACAACATTACAGTTATAGTATTCAAACATGAACAAGTGTCTGTATCTGCTGTTTGTTCTGCGTTATTGTTCTTTATCTCTGTGTGTAAGTGCAGTTACAGTGCTGGGGGTTCAGGGCTGTAACACAATCCACTGATCTATTGTGTGCCTGTTTGTAATGAGCCTGTAATGACCTCATACAAAATGCAGCACACAGATCAGCTATCTCTGTACATCTCTTTCTCTCTCATTCTTTCTTTCTCTACCTCTTTCTCTTTCCATACCTTTCTCTCTCTGTCTGCTCTTCTCTTTCTCTCTGTCTGCTCTTCTCTTTCTCTCTGTCTGCTCTTCTCTTTCTCTCTGTCTGCTCTTCTCTTTCTCTCTGTCTGCTCTTCTCTCTCTCTCTGTCTGCTCTTCTCTTTCTCTCTCTCTCTCTGTCTGCTCTTCTCTTTCTCTCTGTCTGCTCTTCTCTTTCTCCCTCTCTGTCTGCTCTTCTCTTTCTATCTGCTATTCTATCTCTATCTCTGTATCACACATTTTTTGTTGTTGTCTCTCTCTCTCCATCACACTGTCTCTCTGTGGAGTCTATGTTTTTGTAAAGTGAAGCCACAATTTAGTATCTCAAGGCCACAACTTAAAGAAATGGTTCACCAGAAATATGTACTCCATTTTTTTCTTCTTATCTCATAATCTAGGTTGTTGCTAAGTTGTTACTATGCTGTTATGTTGTTGCACATTGTTGCAAAGTAGCTGCTAGGCTGTTGTTACTTTTTTGATAAGCAGTTGCTAGACTATTGCTATGTTGTTGCTAAGTAGTTGGCAGGCTGTTGCTATATGGTTAGTATGGTGTTTCAGGTGGTTGCTCAGGTATTGCTATGTGGTTTCTAAGTAGTTGCTTGCCTGTTGCTACATGGTTACTATGTTGTCTCAGGTGTTGATGTGTGGTTGCTAAGTAGTTGCTAGACCATCGCTGCATGGTTACTATGGTGTCTACTGTGGTCACACAGGTATTTCTGTGTGATTGCCAAGTAGTTGCTAGGTTGTTGCTACATGGCTACTGTGGTGTCACAAGTGTTGCTATGTGGTTGCTAAGCAGTTGCTAGGCTGTTGTTACTATGGTGCCGGTGGTGATTGCTCAGGTGTTGCTAAGTGGTTGCTAAGTAGTTGCTAGACCATTGCTACATGGTTACTATGGTGTCTCAGGTGTTGCTGTGTGGTTGCTAAGTAGTTGCTAGGCCGTTGCTACATGGTTACTATGTTGTCTCAGGTGTTGCTGTGTGGTTGCTAAGTAGTTGCTAGGCTGTTGCTACATGGATATTATGGTGTGTGTTGATGTGTGGTTGCTAAGTAGTTGCTAGGCCATCGCTACATGGTTACTATGGTGTCTACTGTGGTCGCTCAGGTATTGCTATGTGGTTGCCAAGTAGTTGCTAGGTTGTTGCTACATGGCTACTGTGGTGTCACAAGTGTTGCTATGTGGTTGCTAAGTAGTTGCTAGGCCATCGCTACATGGTTACTATGGTGTCTACTGTGGTCGCTCAGGTATTGCTATGTGGTTGCTAAGTTGTTGCTAGGCTGTTGCTACATGGTTACTATGGTGTCTCAGGTGGTTGCTCAGGTATTGCTAAGCAGTTGCTGTGGGACCCCATGTGGTTGTTTAGGTGTTACAATGTATTTGAATCATCATTATAATTGAGGGGTGGCAAAACTTTTGCAGCCCATTAATTCCTGTAGGAAACAAATAGCAAAAATCTGTTCCTACATGGAAACGGTGTGTCCAATCAAAAAGTTGTACATTATCACACATCTCACAATCAGACTAAACAGTCCGCAGTTGGAACTGTGTTATCTTTAAAAACAGAAGAATATGAACATATTGGATAACAATATATTATTGATGGTCAAATTTGACCGCTTTATCCCTCAGGATTTGATCCACACTTGTAAAATGTGAATTTATTGTCCTTTTTGAAAGTTTGCTGTTTTATTTTTTGACACTAAATTGAAATTGTTCCATCATTCGTATTTGAATGTTCTTCGCTGACCTCCTCTGCAGCTGAATGGGGATTTTCCAATGCTGAGGATAATACTAGGCTTAATCCTTTTCCAGAAATTGCCCGCATAAGCCCGTCTTGGCTCTCTGCTCTTTGAGACGGGATGGTGGTTTCCTGCAGACAAACACCTCTGATGGTCCGCCTCAATCTGCACTCATGCAGACAATGTCTGAGATGGTCGTCTGCTATAGGGGAGTTCTGAATGATGGCAAATACAGAGCAAGAACAGGCATGAATAGAAGTTGTGGTGGTGGTCAACCAGCGGTCAGGGAACTTCAGAGTGGTTCATAGAGGAATCACCTTTACATTGTTCTTCTACCTCAGATTCAGTCTACTATACTGCGATGCTGACGTTACTTATACACACCAGATCTTAATGGGCACCCAAGAAGCTCTTTTCTCTCTCAGTACATCACCAAAATATCTCAAAACCCACTCAAACCTCATCCAGATGTTGTTAAAGGTCTCACAGTGAAGTCTTAAACCACATCCACCAGTCTGTAAGACCTTCATTAAGGTCTTGAATGGGTTCTGAGATGTATTTCTTACATTCACACAGTCATATCAGAATATCATGACCACCTACCTGATAGTTGGAATAACCAACTTTGGCTTGGAGTGCTGGCTCAGTGGAGATTCCTGAAAATTTCCTGTTCATTTTAGAGGTTAATTACGGTAGTCCACTATGGATCATTGATTGCTCTGTACCACTTGCTGGAGTCATCATTCCCCTCTGGCATCACTGGCCCGTGGGCCACCACTGTTATGCTGCTGAGAGGCTCAGTGTACGCAAAGTATAGCGTCATTACAGAGCTCCCACAAAGTTAGTGGTTTCTGAGATGCTGCCACCACGATGCTTCACCCGGTACCCTATTTTCATGTCCTTTTGGACATCTGTTACATCATTCTTTGTCTGTGTTGATGGTTTTACACTCTGCTACAACTTTGGGCGGCACGGTGGCTTAGTGGTTAGCACGTTCGCCTCTCAGTGCTGAGGTCTTGGGTTTGAGTCCGCATCTGAGCGGAGTTTCCATGTTCTCCTCGTGTCCGCGTGGGTTTCCTCCGGGGACTCCGGTTTCCTCCCACAGTCCAAAAACATAGAGGTCAGGTGAATTGGATACTCTAAAATTACCCTGGTGTGTATGAATGTATGTCTGCCCAGATATGGTTGGCACTCTGTCCTGGGTGATCCCCCTAGTGCTCGATGCAGTCCTCCAGGTGGACGGTCGCTTCCGGTTGAGAGTAGGCTGTGCACGACTGGCTGCCGCTTCTCACCGGAGTGTGTATGAAGTGTGTTGATTGTAAAGCGTCCTTGGGTGTGTAGAAAGGCGCTATATAAGTGTAATGTGTATGTATGTACAACTGACTTGTGTTCTCATTTATTTTATACTAAACCGAATCGATCATGACCCAAAACACCTCGGAGAGGCAGATTAAACATGGCAGTACAGCATCTTGCTACATTCACTGTTTTGAGTCACCCATGACTCTCCATCAATGTGTGAACAATCAGTGTGAGTTGATGCCCTGTTTTATTTAATGAACAGGGATCTAGCAAAGTAATACTTTCACAACAGACATGAAACTGCTTAAGTGTGGCATGGCACAAACGAAGGAGATTTCTGAGGACCTCTGAAGAAGAGTTGTTGATGCTCATCAGGCTGAAAAAGGTTTCAAAACCATCTGTAAAGAGTTTGGACTGCACCAATCAACAGATATTGTGTACAAATGGCAGAAATTCAAGGCCATTATTACTTTCCCCAGGACTGGTCGACCAACAAAGATCATGACAAGAGCAAGATGTGTAATAGTCCACAAGATCACAGAGGAACCCAAGATAACTACATCAGTCCACCATCAGTGGTGTGCATGGAAGGGTTGCAATGAGATAGCCACTGCACTCCAAAATGAACATTGCTGCTAATCTTCCCTTTGGTAAGATCACATGGACAAGCCAGAAGGCTGTTGGAACAATGTTCTGTTGACAAATTAGACCAAAATAGATAGTTTTGGTCCAAACAGTATGTTGGGAGAAAGTGAAAAAATGCATTCCAGCATATCTCATCCCATATGTGAAACATGGTGGAGGAAGTATCAGGACTTGGGTGATAATCCAAATAGTTTTAGGTCAGATTTGATAGAAATCTAGAAAATTCTAACTTTCACCCACCGTTGTTGCTGCATCATTTAAGGTGGAATGTAAAATTAATTGTACAGCTCACATGTGAAGACATGGCTGTTCTATGTCCACCTACGTCCTGTGTTCCTGTCTTTGTTCTTTCATTGGCTATTGTCAGGAACCATTCAGATTGAGTCGCTCACCAGCTTACACTACTAGATTACACTTGGGTTGATAAAACCTAACTTTAGTGGCAGGGATGTATAATGGCTTAATTTGTGATAATGTATTATCAACCCTAATGAACATTTAACATGAGTTCTCTGACTTGAGAATATAGTTTGAGGCAGAAGACCAGACATGTCCACTTTACCGTCACACTGACCCCAGCAAAATTGGTGATTTAGATTTAACAAATAACTTTTTTCCTTAACAAACCACCACCACCACGTCAGAGTCGCTGCAGTGCTGAGAATGATTGTAATGCTCAGTGGGGGAACTGACCATTGAAGAACAGGGTGAACAAATTATACAGACAAACAGATACACTACAGTCTGTAATTGTAGAACTACAAAGTGCACCTGTATGCTCAGTGGAGCCAATGAGTGTAGATACAATGTATATACAGGGGTTAGACAATGAAACTGAAACAGCTGGTTTTAGACCACAATAATTTATTAGTAGGTGTAGGGCCTCCTTTTGCGGCCAATACAGCATCAATTCGTCTTGGGAATGACATATACAAGTCCTGCACAGTGGTCAGAGGGATTTTAAGCCATTCTTCTTGCAGGATAGTGGTCAGGTCACTACGTGATGCTGGTGGAGGAAACCGTTTCCTGACTCGCTCCTCCAAAACACCCCAAAGTGGCTCAATAATATTTAGACACAAAGACTTGCTGTCTTGGTCACAGATGCGCCAGCAAGACGTGCAGCAACAATTTGTCCTCTTTTGAACTCTGGTATGTCACCATAATGTTGTGTGCATTGTAATATACTACAAACCGGATTCCAAAAAAGTTGGGACACTAAACAAATTGTGAATAAAAACTGAATGCAATGATGTGGAGGTGCCAACATCTAATATTTTATTCAGAATAGAACACAAATCACAGATCAAAACTTTAATCTGAGAGAATGTATCATTTTAAGGGAAAAATATGTTGCTTCAAAATTTCATGGCGTCAACAAATCCCAAAAAAGTTGGGACAAGGCCATTTTTACCTCTGTGTGGCATCCCCCCTTCTTCTTACAACACTCAACAGACGTCTGGGGACAGAGGAGACCAGTTTCTCAAGTTTAGAAATAGGAATGCTCTCCCATTCATGTCTAATACAGGCCTCTAACTGTTCAATCGTCTTGGGCCTTCTTTGTCACTCTGTTCTCTATATGTAAAAGATCTGGACTGCAGGCTGGCCATTTCAGTACCCGGATCTCCTACGTAGCCATGATGTTGTGATTGCTGCAGAATGTGGTCTGGCATTATCTTGTTGAAAAATGCAGGGTCTTCCCTGAAAGAGACGTCTAGATGGGAGCATATGTTGTTCTAGAACCTGAACATAGTTCTCTGCATTAATGGTGCCTTTCCAGACATGCAAGCTGCCCATGCCACAAGCACTCATGCAACCCCATACCATCAGTGATGCAGGCTTCTGAACGGAGCATTGATAACAACTTGGGTTATCCTTGTCCTCTCTGGTCCGGATGACATAGCGTCCCAGTGTTCCATAAAGAACTTCAAATTGTGACTCATCTGACCACAGAACAGTCTTCCATTTTGCCACACTCCATTTTAAAAGACCCCTGGCCCAGTGCAAACGTCTGAGCTTGTGGAGCTTGCTTACAAATGGCTTCCTTTAGCCATGAAACCTCCCACACTAAAATGACAGGTGATTCAATTTCATTGTCCAACCTCTGTATGTATATATACCTGCTTGCTCATTGTTCTGCTGTATTTCCTGCCATCAGATAACAGTCTGCTGTATCTTTGTAGATCTGGTCCTTGCTGCTGACCTCTCTTCCCTGTGGTCAGATGACTGAGCTGATTCTTATTGTCTCTGATGGTGACAGCCATGTTGACGAGAATGTTGCTGTGTTTTTCTGGATGGCCTTGAGGCTGTTACCTTATATGCCTTTGGTTGTTAACCCATTCTATACAATTTATCAGCTCCATTCATCACTGGTCACTTTCTATACACAGGGCCACTGTTGTTGGGTTGTGACTTGGGTGGTGGACCATTCTCAGCATAGCAGTGACATTTGTGGTATCATGGTACCATCCCTGGTGCTGGACCGTAACCCAAGAATATCAACCCAATGCGTTAATGTTATGGACAGTTTACAGAGCTTCATACACACAGGATTCTGTTGCAGGATGCAGAAACCAACTGCAGTTACAGGTTATAGACACTAGAGGGCAGTGCAGTTCATTGAATAGGTTTGTGAACTAAATCCCAGTTCATTTAGTGAAATCACTTGGCTCAGTTCACCAATCAGAGGCGGCTCTTTCACCTTCTAAAGTGCTCAGGGTTCTATGTTATAATCAGTGTAATCACTACATGTTCAATAATATATGGACACCTGCTGGTTTAGTGTTCATTGAGAGTATAAAAGACCTCAGACCTACTGAGAAGACTTTACACCAGATTTTTAAAAATTGCTGTGAGAATATGATTGTATTCTGCCACAAGAGCACTAGTGAGGTAAAGATGTTGGACGATCAGACATTCCGGCTCATTCCAGATTTACTGAATCGAGCTCCATCACGCCGGAGAACTCCTACAGCCCAGTGCTGGGGGGGGGGGTGTTATCCCCCTCTAGCTGACATCAGCATTGAGCACATGCAGCTCCAGAGCATCTCACTCTACTGGTCAGTGCTGTTTTATGGAGATTATTATACAAGCTGGACATGTGTGTTAGTAATAGGTGGGGAGGCACTAGAGTCCATTCTTGGTACACCTTCACTACAGCGACTCTAGAACATACCACAAAATTAATGGCTTCTGAGATGCTGCGTCCACCATTCTTCACTTGGTACCCTATTATCAGCCCTTTTGAACATCAGGCAGATGTTTTCTCCATAATGATGGTTTTACACTCTGCTACAGCTGACTGGTGTGCTCGATTTATATGTGCACAAGGCATCTGTGGGCCAAACCAGGGGTGGTCATAATGTTCTGATATGACTAGTGATTTTATAGAGCCATTTCAAAAAAAGGTTCTTTACAAAGCAAAAACAAAAGCTGAGAACACAACAGCATTCATGGAAAACGTAAGAACATTAAGAAAATGTTGCAAACAGAAAAATCACAACGGCATTAAGAAAGACGTTAAGGAAGACATAAACAAATGTTAATTGTTATAAGCTGTTTATTTTGCAAACCAAAACAAAAATATGATTTTTTCCCCGTAATAAATGAAATCATCATTTAAAACTGCATTTTAAACTTACTCGGGTTCTTTTTGTCTGATATGTGTTTGTTTAAAGGCCTTTCATCCAGACACTTTTATAAGATAAGCCTTTATTTGTCCCACTATAGGGAAATTTGGATACTCAGCAGCAAAAAGTGACAGGAGTAGGAAAGTTAAGAAAAAGAGTAAAATAAGTTACTTTAACAAGATAAAAATGTACAGTTATGTACATTACAGTTAAGAATGGGGACAATACAAAAACACACCATAAAAGAAAACATATTGCACATATAGTTACTGAATGAGTGCGGTTATTGTCAGACAAACATATTGCACAGCACCAAGAAGTATTGCACATATAATGAATTGAAAGGTTATTGCATCATTTGTTAGTTTGGGGGCGTGGTTGCTGAGAGCAGTGCTGATTGTACAGTCTAACTGCAGCAGGAACGAAGGACCTGCGGTAACGCTCCTTAACACACTTCGGAAAACGCAGCTGGTCACTGAAGGTGCTGCCCAGTGTCTCTAGAGCAGGGGTGTCAAACTCCGGTCCTGGAGGGCCGGATTCCTGCAGAGTTTGGTGATTTCTCTGGTCTGACCCTACAATTAAACCTGCTCATTACCTGCTGAGCTGAATCAGGTATGTTTGATCAGGAAGATCACCAAACTACAGGAATCCTGCGCTCCAGGAATGGACACACGTGCTCTGGAGTCTCATACATGGGGTGGGATTCATTGTCCATAATAGTTGTTAGCTTGTTTAGCATCGTCCTATCTCCCACCACCTGCACCAGGTCGAGGTGTTCACCCAGGACAGAGCTGGCCTTCCTAATGAGTTTATCCTATTTATTCCCGTCTGCATTAGTGATGCTGCTGCAGCACACCACACCATAAAATATGGCTGATGCCACCACAGTGTCAAAAAAGGTCTTAAGGAGTGGGCCCTGCACCCCAAACGACCTTAGTCTCCTCAGTCTCTGTCTCGGTCTGCTTTGCCCTTTCTTGTAGAGTGCCGCAGTGTTGTCTGACCAGTCCAGATTTGTGTTGTAGTGAACACCCAGATACTTATGAGAGTCCACCATGTCAATGTCCATTCCCTGGATGTTCACCGGTGCTGGGAGAGGGCGACTGCACCTACGGAAATCCACCACCAGCTCCTTAGTTTTCCCAGTGTTGATCTGGAGGCAGTCCACAAAGTCCTGGATCACCCATCTGTATTCTCGGTCATCATTGTCTGTGATGAGAACGACAACAGCAGAGTCATCAGAGAACTTCTGAAGATGACAGTTCAGTGAGCTGTACTTAAAGTCTGCAGTGTACAGGCTGAAGAGGAATGGCGCCAAGATGGTTCCCTGTGAGGCCCCTGTACTGCATACCACCAAGCCAGACACACAGTCCCGTGCCCTCACATACTGTGGTTGGTTGTGAGGTAGCCTATAATCCAGTTTGTCATGTGAGAGTCCACACCTATTACATCCAACTTGTCCCTCAGAAGTCCAGGCTGGATGGTGTTAAAAGCACTGAAGAAATCAAAAAACATTGTCCTCACCATGCTCCACTGGTTCTCCAGATGAGAAAGAGCTCTGTGCAACAGGTAGATGACAGCATCATCCACACTGACACAAGACTGGAAGGCGAACTGAAGAGGGTCCATCGATGAACTCGCCTGTGGGCGGAGATGAACAAGCAGCAGCCTCTCCAGTGTCTTCATCAGATGTTCAAGTCCTTCGGATGTGGAGTCTTTGGCACTGGTACCACGCACAATGTTTTCCACAGCTGTGGAACTTGACCCAGCTTCAGGCTCATGTTGAACATATATCCAGTGATTCCACTCAGCTGGTCTGCGCAGCATTTCAAAACCCTGGAACAGACGCCATCGGGACCTGCAGCTTTTCTTGCTTTGATCTTCCTGAGCTGGTTTCTCACCTGGGTTGTTGTGAGGGTTAAGTTGGGGCGTGGGGGTGTAGAGTGATCAGATGTTCTAGGTGTCTGTGTGTTGTTCTTGGAACCAGTGGGGGGGAGGCTGTACACTGGAAGATGTGCTAATGGGGATGTCTGAGGGGGTGATCACCGGGCCGTACACTTGGGTTATTGAGGATAATGGCAACAGTAGTGGTGTCTGAGTCGGTGGAGGGGTGTGATCAGACCTATTGAAAAACATATTTAGGTCATTCACCCATTTCTGGTCCCCCACCACCTGGGAATCTGGCTTCTTGTGACCTGAGATAGAGGTAAAACTTTTACAGATTCCACTCACATCGCTCCACTGCAGCTGGTCTTCCATTCTCCTCCTGTACTTGGCCTTCCCCTCACGAATCTTCCTCCTTAGCTCCCTCTGCACAGCAGTTCGTCCCTGTTTCCTGATTTAAAAGCTCTCTTCTATTCTTTCAGCAGAGCTTTTATATCAGGGTTGATCCATGGTTTGTTATTGGAGAAATACCGAACTGTTTTGGTGGGTACAGTGTTCTCCACACAAAAGTTTATGACGTTTGTAATGCAGTGTGTGAGATTGCCCATGTCCTCCCCATGCGGATCAAACAGCACTTCCCACATAGTTGACTTGAAACAGAGCTTTGCCCAGGGGAGGGAGAGGTACAGCGTTATATGCCTCCTTGGTGTTGGCGTAAAACAAGTCCAATATCCTGTCATCTCTGGTGGGACAGTAACATACTGAGTGAAGTTGGGCAGAGTAGAGGACAGAGAAGCGTAATTAAAATCTCCAGAGATCAGGAGGAGAGCTTGTGGATGTTTTGTTTGCAGTCTGCTTACTGCTGAGTGGATGACGTCACATGCAGCTGCAGCATTTGCGGAGGGCCCGACATACACAGCTATCATGATAGCATGCGAGAATTCCCTTGGGATATAGCGTGGTCGCATGCTAATTGCTAACAGCTCAACATCCTCACAGCAGATCTGTTCTTTAATAGTGATGTGTTCAGAATTACACCATCTATCGTTCACAAACACTGCCAGTCCTCTTCCCTTCTTCTTCCCACTCTCTATCATTCTGTCCGCCCGTATAAGTTTAAATCCGTTCAGAGAGACGACAGTGTCCGGTGTTAGTTGTGTTAGCCATGTCTCCATAAACAACAAAATGCTGCACTCACGGAAAAGGCGTTCATACCGGGTTGGTGCCGTCAGCTCATCCATCTTATTGCAAAGCGATCTTACATTGCCCATTACAATGACGGGAAGAACCGGTCTATACCTTCTTCTCCTGGTGTGACGTAGAGCTCCGGCATGGCACCCTCGTCTCTTCCTCCTCAGTTCACGGGGGATGTTGTCTCGCATGTGTGGCAGCACCGTGGTGTTACGGAGTGCTAGCAACTCGTCCCTGGTGTAAACAATGGATCCGTGGCTCCATGTGGGGGCCGCAGACACAGTCAAAAACGTTGAAAAAAGCAACACAAGGACCAGAGCAAACTGAAAAAAGTGATCCTCATTGTGTATAAACACAGCCAAACAAAACACAACAAACTATGAATTTAAAAGAAGAGTTAAGAGTGAAGATGCTCAGTCTTGAGCGGAGCTGCTGAGACGTGCCGCCACTCGCACGGCGCACAGGAATAATGATTAAAATTTGCTCTTTACCTTTTTTACATTACATTTAATTGTGCTTTTAAAAAATAAAATGCAATATACAAAATAGAAAATGATAAAATGATACTTGATAAATAATTTAAATCATACTTGTGCTTTCAGTATGTCAACAGCTAAACAGCACCCCCTAGTGTCCGGGAGCATTTCCTTTGTGGGTTTTCTTAATGTTGTGCTGCGTTGTAATTTTTTTGTTTGCAGCGTTTTCTTAATGTTGTTACGTTTTCCGTTAATGCTGTTGTGTTCTCAGCTTTTGGCTTTTGCTTTGTAAATGTTGTTGTGATGTGACTCCATGGGCAACCGTATCTTTGTCCTATAGTTTATTTCCTAAAGAACCTCTGAAGAACCCTCATTTTTTCGTGACTGTAGGTGAAATTGTCTAAGATTATGCTCAGACAGGTATGTAAACGTCTGATTGGTGCTTTATGTCTTTGCATTTACAGAGGTCAGAGCTTACATCAGGGTCCGCTGTTGTTCACAGCTGGGGGACATGCTCTGACAGTAAACAGCAGTCGGGCTCTTTGGAGCTGCCGCACCTTGAAACCTGAGTGTGTGTAATATCCTGAGGGCCACCGCTTATGTCTGACACCAACTCATCCTCACCATCAGCAGGCTGCTCATAGGCCTGTGCAAAGACGCATAACTCCACAATAAGAGCAGCTTATGTTACGTTACAGCTCAAAGTAGGAATCACAGTTGAAATCAGTTCAGTTGAAATTCAATGTCCAAAGCTAGTCTATCAAACTTAATCATACTGTGTCCTAAACAACGCCGACTAGTCAGTGAGACCTTCATTCACATCTGGATACAGCTCGAGCAGCTTGAGAGACATGTCTGTGATGTACGTTTTACAGGAACTAGTGGGTGATTTTATGTGACTGTTGTGTTTTATTCATTAAGACGTGTTTAGTACTGTATTTTCATTAATAGTATAAAATCATTTTAATATGCTAGTCCTCTGCAAACATGTTCAAATTAAGATGATTCGTTTGTTTTTGGCATATCTGTAAAGAATGTTTCACCCAGAAATCATATTTACATATTTCTCAGCTTACCTCACATGCAGTCAAATAGCAAAGACCTCTTTAGAGTCCAGATTAAGGCAACTATCAAATATTTTTGTAATTGAGTATTCTGTCAATGTGTTCATCGATTAATCGAGTAGTCGGATAAATCATACTTTTGTGTTTTTAAACAACTATCAGTAGTGTGTTATGCAACATGAAAGGCGTCTTAAAATGAGTAAGCAATTGGCTGCTATTCCTCACAAAAGGCTTTTTATTCAAACTCAACACTTTAATTAGAACAAAGTTTAAAACCTTTGGCTTATTGGCTCCAGAACTAACATTTAATCAACGTTTCTGTGAAACGTTTATGATGTACATGAAAAGAAACAAAATACAACTTCACAAACATAAGTTAACCTATTTTTATGTATTATTATTATTATTATTATTATTATTATTATTATTATTTTATTAATAATAAATGATTAATTATTTAAAAAAAGATTAATTATTTAAAAAATTTTTTACCTAATTTATGTGTACCACTTTCAATAGCACATCTGAGAGAAGAGACAGAGATAAAGAGTGTGTGTGTGTTTGTGTGTCACAGGTGGAAGGGAGAGATGAGGAGGGATAAATTACATGAGTGATACTGTAGTTCTAACAAGCACGTGTGTTCATATCAGTACTGCAGCACCTGAACCGAAAGCATCCTCACGTGAACTGGATGCTTTTGGTTAAGGTCTATTTTACACTGTCTGCCTTACGCATTGTAAAATAGTCACACACTTTACACATTTTCGGCCTTTTGCGCACACCAGTGTCTTCATTTTCCACCATTGCCACAGAGAGCAAAATAAATCGTGCCGCCTTAAATCTTTGAAATGTGTGTCCATTATAACAGTCTGTGTAAAACAATGATACCAGAACTGTGCAGTAGCCTAAAAAGTGGGAGTGATACGATAGACGGACTTTGGTGACGTGAATTAAACATTTTTGTAACTGAATTATTCGAGTTACTCAAAGTTTCAGCCCTTTAATTGTTCATGAATTTCTTCTGAAATCAAAGCTGTTTAAGAGTTTATCAGCTTTTGTTGAAGTAACTGTCTGTACCGTTCAGGAAAGACTTTCTACTACATTGCTGTGAGGATTTAATTGCATTCAGCCATGAGATCAGGATGTTGGATGATCGCCACCACCACCTCATCTGCACCTCAGCCCAAAAGTACTGACTAGAGCAGAGAACACAGATGGTAGATGTTTAGTCCTTTTCTATTGGCAGTACATCTGTGCAGGGGCTCGATAGGCTGTGTGTGTGTGTGCATTTGTACATCTGTGTCCACTTACAGTAGCTCAATGTATTTATTAGAAGGGGCGTCCACAAACATTTGGACATGTAGTGTTTGTTTACTCACCATGCTTTCCTGGAGTATTTAGCATGTTTTCAGGACACAGGACTCACACACACAGACTCACACAAACACACACATCAAAGTAAGAGCCCACTTACTTCAGTGTGTGCGGAGCCCCGCCCTCCTCCTGTCAATCACTCTGTGTCACGAGTGCTTGCTGTGGGAAATGGCCCGTAAAATAAGTGGAAACTTCAAAGCGCTTCAGACTTCGACGCCTCTTTAATTTGACTGACTCGATGATGAACAATTTTCCCCACTCCACTCTGCGTTTATTTTTAAAACATGACAGGTAAAGGAACAGTTTGGCAAAAGCTCAAAATTGACATCACCCCACCCCCCTCCAAGCCCTCCATCCCCCAAACCCTACAATGGAGTTGATCAGCCACGACACGTTGTATGTGTATGTTTGCTTCAATCATTTTACACTGCAGCTATGAAGCTAATGTAGTGTATGCTGATCAGCCATAACATTATAACCACCTCCTTCTATCTTCACTCATTGTCCATTTGAGCTCCACTGACCTTGTAGGTGCGCTTTGTACAGACTGTAGCCCATCTGTTTCTCTGTATACTTTATCACCCTGTTCTTCAATTGTCATGACCCAAACAGGACCACCAGCGAACATGTAGGTCATTCTCAGTGACACTGATGTGGTGGTGGTGTGTTAGTGTGTGTCCGAGCTGCTGATGTTTGTAAACACCTGAGTGTCACTACTGGAGTGAAAATAGTGCACCAACCAGCACTAGAGGACCAACACAAACTGTGCTGAGCTGCTGTCTGTGACTTTACATCTACAAGGTGGACCAATAAGATAGGTGTGTCTAATAGAGGACAGTGAGTGAGCAGCTCACACACTAACACACGACTACCACGCACACACACACACACACGCATATATATATATATATATATATATATATATATACACTTCTGCTTTAAAATGTCAAGTCTGACGACAAGATGCTGGTCTGAAATCTAATGCAGTCTAAACCTCCAGGCTTTTCTGGTCTTGCACACATGCAGGCTTAACATATACAGGCCTCTGTAATTCCTCCGGGCTGTCAGGCAGGTAACGTGGACTCTTTATGAACTTCCACAGAGACCTCATCATAAGAGTTTACTTGTGAAACGATACACAATTCATAGCAAGGTGCCCACAACCTAAATAAAACAATGAAGAGTCTACAGGAGCCTGAGCAAGTGGGCTTAAGAGTTGGAGAGTGCAGTTCCTTACAATGGACACCAGATGGCACCGGTAGATCCTGTAAAACATTTAAAAGTGCAGAGTTTGATGCTTGTTGTTGTTTATCTTAACTCTAGCAGTGACGGCACCAATGGCTGATCATGTGACTGGGCGTTGTGGAGTGCTTTCTGTGGGGAGCAGCAGCCGGACGATGCACTTGAGGCCTCTGGACTTGGCCTGGACCGTCCAGAGCCATCATCTCTGTCGTTCCTGTTGCTGATGATGATGATGTTGTTGTTGTTGTGGTGGCTTGTTGCATTAATGCAAATCCGTAAAACTGGACCTGGTGCTCTGGCTTTCACACCTTCCTGCACCACAATAAAAGAGAGAGGGAGACCGAGACAGAGAGGCTGAAATACATGTAGGCCTAAAGTGAAGGTTTGGTTGTTTGTTGATGTTGGACTTTTGGAGTGTGTGTATGTGTGTTTAGGCTCCAGGTTAACATGCAGATGGTAGATGGGATAGTGGTGCTGTGCCACGCAGGGCCTGCGGCGTGGGGGTGGGGTTGGGTGGAGGTTGTGGAAGGAGGGGGAAATGTGGGCTTTGATTCAAAATCACGTCTGGGAAAGTCAAAATGATTGCAGATGCAGTAGCCAAACACTAACACCGTGCCAAACACATTTTGTTATTAGCAGTTACACTTTCCCCATTTTATTTGAATTTTTTTCTCTTTCTCCGTCACTGTGCCTCTTTTTTATCTTGTCTCACTTACACTATGCAGACAGCAGCATTGGGACACCTGCTCATTCTGAATTCCAGGCTATTATTCAAGGCCTTTGTAGGAATCTCTGTCTCTACTGTCTAGGAAAGACTTTCTACTACATTGCTGTGAGGATTTGATTGTATTCAAACATCACCATCTGCAACTCATTCCCAAAAGTATTGGATGGAGCAGAGAACAATTGCACTGCTCCACTTCACAGTGGCAGCATGGTGGCTTAGCGGTTAGCACGTTTGCCTCTCAGCGCTGAGGTCTTGGGTTCAAGTTCACATTTAGGTGGAGTTTGGATGTTCTCCCCGTGTCTGTGTGGGTTTCCTCCAGGGATTCAAAAACTCACAGCCCAAAAACATGGAGACCAGGTGAATTGGCTACTCTAAATGACCCTTGTGTGTGTGTGTGTGTGTGTGTGCGTGTGTGCGTGTGTGTGTGGAAATGAGGTGCGGCTAGGGAAACACACCTCAGACCTCCGAACACTCAGTACTGGAGTTCCACAAGGTTGTGTTCTATCACCCCTAGCAACAACCACCTGCTGCTAAACCTGCTGCAAGCAACCCACTCCCCTTACCCCCTTCTGCAGTTTCCACTGTGTGGTCACACCAGTGACCTGAAGTGGGAGAGGAACACGGTCTACATCTCCCAGAAAGCACAACAAAGAATGTTCTTCTTGAGACAGCTCAAGAAATTCAACCTTCCACAGACCCTGATGATTCAGTTCTACACAGCAACCATCAAGTCCATCCTCACCATGAACATAACTATCCTGTGTGGTTCCTCCACCTCCCAAACTCCAGTGCATCATCAGGACAGCAGAGAAGATCATCGGGTGCAATCTGCCAACGCTTCAGGAGATCTACACCAGCAGGGTGAGGAAGCGGGCTGGCAAAATCACCACTGACCCCTCACATCCTGGACATCAGCTCTTGCAGACACTCCCCTGTGGTAGAAGACTCCGAACCATCAAAACCAGCACAACACGACATGCTAACAGCTTCTTCTCCAGAGCTGTAGCTCCTCAACAGTGGACACCTCACACTGTAGCCCATAAACTCATATACAACTGAACTGAGCTTAAGCTGGACTCAACTACCGTACAAATAAATCAATACATAAATGCTGCTGCATGTTTGCTCCTTTGCACTCTGTTTACTTACACAGCTGTACAGATGTTGGATTTCAGTAAATGTTCATATAATCTGCACTTTCTGTATATTATAGTGTGTATATTTGTCTACTGTTTACATCTCTCTGAGCTCTCACAGCTCTTTATTACTCTTATTACTTTAGTAATGTTGCTTTATTAATCTCTAATATTACTGTTTATTGTGCTGTTACATGTCATATGTGGGTCACTCTCACCAAATCAAATTCCTTGTATGTGAACATACGTGGCAAATAGATAAATTCTGATTGTGATGTATCTGTGTATGCCAAAATATGGTTGTCTTTGTCCTGAGAGATCCCCCTAGTGCTCGATGCAGTCCTCCAAGTGTGATGGTCACTTCCAGTTGAGTGTGTGTGATTGGCTGCTGCTTCTCGTTGGTGTGTGTCTAAATTGATTGTGTTGATTGTAAGGCATTATTGGGCATTAGAAACGAGGACTATACAAGTTGTATATTAATTTGTCAACTTAGTGTAGCTCACTGTGTTCCTTAGAAGGGCTGTCTGCAAACATTTGGACACATAGTGTATCTCAAATGTAGTCGATCAGCCAAGAGTCCAGATTTGACTTCTGTAGGTCAGCACAAATGCTAGAACTCAATAGTCCCCTAGCCGTTGTGGTTCAGATATCACTGAAACTTCACTTAACCCACGTAAACATAGAGATGCCAGTGTCGTATAATTAAAGCTTCAATATATTGTATTTACAGCAGAGTTATATTTATGCAAAAATGCTAAATATCAGCTTTGATTACCAATCAGGGCCAGTAATCGGTTAATCGGTCAGCCCGTTGGGCACACTGACTTACTGTTATCTTAATAAAATGGTGTCTTGTAGAGCTGGTTCAGGGTAGGACGTTTGGAACCAGTTTTAGTTATCAAGTCTGCCATGAATATCAGGAATCAGATGTAAAATCAGTCTACTTGTCTATCCTGCTACTGTCTATAGCTTTTATGCATCTTTACAGTTCAAAGTAAGTCTGACTGTGTCCTAAACCACACCCACTAGTCTGTCACACCTTCACTAACATCTGGAGGAGCTCTGAGAGAAGTTTTAGTGATGTCTTTGTTACACAAACATCTTGGCTAATTTAGGTGACTATTAAGTTCTTCTGTTTGTTAACAATGTTAGCTCCATGTCCAAATTAAAGAAGCAAAGACTCCAAACATGTCTTGGCTTGATCCACTACCATATAAAATCAGCAGAACTATATGTAAATGTCAACCTTAGCTTAAAGCTGGCGGCTTAAACCTGAGCACAAATGTCTGCTAAGCTACATTAAATCTGCATTGTGGACAATATGTCACTACGTGCTCAAGTGGACATGGTTAAGTGCATCTAATGCAGACAAATGTCTCTTCCAGATGTTTTCTATACAAGAGCCAGACCTGAGGATTGACTGAGGACATTTGTGATGTTCTTAGAGCGAAATCCTGATGCTAATTGCTTACGCTAATGTGTGGAGAAGCTAGTTGAGCTGTAGCAGGCCAGATGCTAGTGGTGTTGCTGTTCCTAAGGGCAGAAAACGTCTTGGGATTTGATCACACAGGTCTTACTAAAGAAACCAGCTAGCATATGCTTTAGCCACTTAGCACCGGACAGGGAATAACAATATGCCAGAGTTTGTGTGAAGATTCTTAAACACATGTTTGCTAGCATTTTTGCACCCTTCTCTTATAAACTGGATGGAAGCTTCAGAAATGATCCAGTGAAAATATTCACATTATCTCAGTAGTGTGAACATTGTAAAACAATGTGTACTTTATAACAATGTAAGCTAAAATAATCAATGCCGTTTCCATTGCAGAATAGAAGAAGCTGTAAAGCTAATAAGGAGGCTAAAGAGCGGCTCTATGGGAATGGTAGTGGGACTAATGGCTTTCAACTGTGGGTTACATAGACTGCAACCTCTGGTGGTCAACCAATGTGAACGCATTAGATAGTGTAATGATCAGAATGCACATCAGTGTCCATTACAATATATTGAAGCACATACTGGGCATATACTGGTTATGCTGATGTGTCAGTTAGTCTGTAGTGTCTGTATTAACCCAGCAACCACCAGCCTGCAGCTCCCAGCTTCTGAAAGCCAATACAGGATCTAACAAGACTGGACCTGACTCAGACCTGACGAGCATGTCGGTGTGAGAAAGTGGAGAATAGGGGAAGAGAGTGCTGGCTGGCTGAGATCAAATGAGGAACTATTATGTCTTACAACTATTTAACCTCTTAAGCTCTAAACTGATTATTTAAATAATTGTCAAATTTTTTAATTCATTATTTTAATAATAATATTTTATATTAATTTTTCAGTATCTGCTATGAAACTGTGTCATTTGTGTAATTATGAGGGTTGAGGATGTGTGGACCCTTGTACAGAGAAAATGAAAGAGTCAAATTTATCAGAATTGTGTGAGTGTGTGAGAATGAGCGTGTGTGTGTTTCTGTGAGTGTTAGTGAGTGTTAGTGTGTGAGAGTGTGTGTGTGTGTGTGTTAGTGTGTGAGAATGAGTGTGTATGTATTAGTGTGAGTGTGTGAGAATCAGTATGTGAGTGTGTTAGTGTGAGTGAATGTTAGCGTGTAAGAGTGTGTATGTGTTAGTGTAAGTGAGTGTTAGTGCGTGTGTGTGAGAGAATGAGTATGCGAGTATGTGAGTTAGTGTGTGTGTGAGAATGAGTGTATATGTATTAGTGTGAGTGTGTGAGAATCAGTATGTGAGTGTGTTAGTGTGAGTGAATTTTAGCGTATAAGAGTATGTATGTGTTAGTGTAAGTGAGTGTTAGTGCGTGTGTGTGTGTGTGAGAGAATGAGTATGCGAGTGTGTGTGTTAGTGTGTGTGTGTGAGAATGAGTGTATATGTATTAGTGTGAGTGTGTGAGAATCAGTATGTGAGTGTGTTAGTGTGAGTGAATTTTAGCGTATAAGAGTATGTATGTGTTAGTGTGAGTGTGTGTGAGAATGAGTATGAGTGTGTGTGCGTGTGAGAATGAGTATGTGAGTGTGTATTAATGTGAGTGTTAGTGTGTGTGACTGTGTATTAGGGCTGGGCGATATGGCTAAAAACTGTATCACGA
>BRDA01088392.1:0-10466 GCA_036984385.1 Crenuchus spilurus
GGTCTCCTCTGTCCCCAGACGTCTGTTGAGTGTTGTAAGAAGGGGGGATGCCACACAGTGGTAAAAATGGCCTTGTCCCAACTTTTTGGGGATTTTTTTGACGCCATGACATTTTAAAACAACATATTTTTCCCTTAAAATGATACATTCTCTCAGTTTAAACTTTTGATCTGTGATTTGTGTTCTATTCTGAATAAAATATTAGATATTGGCACCTCCACATCATTGCATTCAGTTTTTATTCACAATTTGTTTAGTGTCCCAACTTTTTTGGAATCTGGTTTGTACTAAAAGTACACTAAAAATGTATAAAATAAATCTGTATCAGATTAGCAGCACTGACCAAGAGTGTTCATGTCAACACTTCAAGATAAATGCTCCTACTAAGTCCTAGGGAACAGAACTTGTTCTAGACAAACGCAGAACACATGAGAGAAGGCCAGCCAGTTAAACCTAAAGCTCCTGCTTAGCCTCAGAACTGCCGGAAGAGGAACAACATACCTGACCAAGTATGGCACAAAAGGATTTGACTGGACATTCTAAACTTGGATTGCAAATATACTTCTAAGGTTAATCTCTAGAGTCATTTAATGAGATTGTGCTCGAGGCGCCACTGACTGGCACAAAAGAGAGAGGGCAGTTCTACACTGCATTCTAAACAATTCCTATTGCTTCAAAAAATACCAGATTTTACCATTTCATGCATTTGTTGGCATCTATGAAAACCGTGCAGTTTCTTATATTGTATTTTTATTGTAAACAAAAAAAATCTCTAAAAATAAGAGGTGTACTGTCAGTTGAAGTTTACCTACAATAAAAATTACAGGCCTCTCCATTCTTTGTAGGTGGGAAAACTTGCAAAATCGGCAGTGTATCAAATACTTATCTCCCCCACTATATATACACTAAACCAGTACTCAGATTTTTTCCACTTACCCTAGAGGTAGTTGATCAGACAAGATGGAGTCCAAATTCTTCTTTGTTAGTTTAGAACTGGACACTGCTAATAACCTTGAACTAGTATAGTCAATTAAATGGCCCAGACCTCCTCTCACAGCATAGAGTACTCAAGTTTTTGTCATATTTATAGGCCACAGTAAATCAGACTGCATGTTAACCCAAACTGACTAGTCTGCAAGACTTTAATAATGATCCGGATTAAGTTCGAGTGGCTTGAGAGAAGTGTTTGTGAGATATTTTTACAGAAATGACTGGGATGTTGAGAAGACTACAAAGTTTTGTTCTTTATTAGCTATGGTAGCCTCACAGCTGCAATTCTAAACTAAAGAAGCAACATTAACACCCCAGATGTGTCTTGGCTGCTCAACTAGATCTGGGGTAAGTTGAAAAATATGTACACATTCTGGATTGTGGATGAAGCAATATCCACAATCAGAATAGAGTACTGTGATATGATTTATTACAATAAGCTCTTTTCTGAAGCCCATTGAATATGCAACATCATCTTAGCCTATGCAGCATGGGAAACACTTCGAGCTAAGGAGCTTTGTACACCAGCACACACTCATGTTTCCACTTCAAGGTAGCATACACACACAAGATGGAATTACTGCCATATTTCCTGCAGCAGAGTTTGAGCTACTCTAGTGAATGAGACAGTATGGCATGTGGCATGCTTTTTTTCTTTAATCATCTTTCATCAACTTCTCAAGCTCTCTCCATATGCCCAGATATTAACAAAGTCCTCTTTGTTTAGCATTTTGATTGAGCCAGCAGGGTACTGCGGATTAAAAAGAAAAAAAAAGTGCTCTCCTTTTTAATTAAAACCTGGTTTCTAACCATATTCATATGGTTGTTTAAACCCTAAACGCACAATGCAAAGAGTAATTCTTGATCATAAACAGTAGTGGAAATGCTAGAAGTGCTAGGGTTTTTAATAATAGCAGTTAATGGGTAATAACTTATTTTTATGATTATTTAAGTTTCTTAGAAGAATATAAAATATAATCTATAAAAACAACATACACATTTGCTGATTATTTATAACAATTTTTGGCAATAAATAAAAATGAAAAGGAGACATTGTTTTGATAAGTCATTGTTATGATCCAAGTTAGTCTGAAGAAAAAAAAGTTTGCTTCAAGATGTTCTATTCAATGCTATTCAGCCATTACATCATTATGTTGACTCAAGCAGCACACTTGATTTAACATAATGAAGTACTGATTTTCTAAAGCAGGCTTTTGCACGAGAACTTCACATAAAGCTGAACTGTCTAGTGGAAAGGTTTGGAAAGAATCAATCCATCATTGCTCGTTATATTATTTGTATTTCTTCTTATATTTGTATTGTTATAATCATTTGAATTTATTCTAATATTAATGCTTGTCTGATGAAATAAGCACTTACTGGTAAAGCAAGAAGCTTTATAATTTTTCAAATTTTCTCAGTGGATTAGTTATATCTATATCTATATATCTATATCTATCTATATCTATATCTATCTATATCTATATCTATCTATATCTATCTATCTATCTATATCTATCTATCTATCTATATCTATCTATCTATCTATATCTATCTATATCCATCTATCTATATCCATCTATCTATATCCATCTATCTATATCCATCTATCTATATCCATCTATCTATATCCATCTATCTATATCCATCTATCTATCTATCTATATCTATCTATATCTATCTATATATCTATATCTATATACACATACACACACGAAAATGTGTAACTTTTTATATTGGCTGGATGGTAGAGTGTAGTAGGCAATACCACTGTGAAAATCACTCCAGATAAGGGCATCTGAAAAAGGCATAAATGTAAATATCTGGATGAAGCTTTTCTTTAAAAAGAACCCTATAGTTCTAAACCACACAGTAAATATTGCAAAATAAACTGTGTTACTACAGTACAGGATTTGGAATGAATCCTCCTGTCGGAGTATTGATCCCTTTTAATTCAGTCAGTGAACTCATTGCTCATGTTTTGGCCCATACACAAGAATCTGTGACAGGCAAACAATGTTAGTCCCTGAACTGTTAACTGACACCATCCTAAGAGTCAGGATGGAAATTAACTATCCCATAAGGAGGATACCTAACTTTCATCAATCAGGAGAAGTAGCTATATTTAATTCTTCAGCTAAACATGACGTGAAAGAATGGTGAGGTCAGATACGCCAAGGGGAATGAAGATCAAGTTGCCGATGCCAGCACTGCCTCATGGTCCAGCGTTAATTCCAACAAACAGTCAATCAGTTATGAGTCTGCAGCTGTTTTGGATCAGACTTTCCTCCCAGAGGAACTGTTTCATTTCTTTCAGATAGGACATTACCAGTGGGAAAAAATGCTTTGCGATAGATCAATCTAAAATGGCACCTCAACATACTGACTTTTGATTGAACTGAAAAGCATACAAGTTTAGGAAATAATTTTTTGCAGAAAATAATATTTTAATAATAATAATGATTAATTATTATTATTATTATTAAATAAATAATAATAAAAAACAATAATATTTTTGAATCTGGCATTAGATAACTATTCATAGAGGAAGTCACATAAATTTTACTTTAAGTAAGAGTAAGTAAGATAAACCAATTTGGCCAATGTGATTTTTCACACAACGGAATTTGACCATTCACCGTGAAACACACACACACACACACAAGTGAACTTATCCACTGGCGCCCGGGGAGCAGTTAGGGGGTTAGGTGCCTTGCTCAAGGTCACTTCTGTCATGTCCTGTCTGGAGATCGAAACAGCGACCTTCTGGTCACAAGACCAGATCCTTACCACTAGGCCATGGCATTTAGTCAAATGCAGTGGACAAACATCAGATAAAATCTCTGAAATGCCTAAGCAGATAATGTTTTTGAAAAGGTGAGGGGAGGAAAAAAATGGTGACTTCAATAAGGCCACCAACAAAAATTATCCAGAATATCCCAGTAAGTAAGTAAACATTTATGTGTAGCTATTTTCCAAGTCACACTACAAAGTGCTGCACAAAGCAATTTTAAAAATAAAATAAAATACACTTAAAAGCATAATAACATTACACAAACATAAGCCTTAAGTTTAGATATGTCCAGCCTTGAAAGTAAGGCCCCACCAAACGCATAGCCTTAAAAATTACGTTACGGAAGGCAAAAATAACCTTTTTCTGTGAAGCCCCCAGTTTTAATCAGTTGGCACTTTAGTGGTAGTTTCTGAAACTAGCATATAAACTTTGATCATATGGATTCACAAAGCAATGGATTCACAAAGCTGAAGCATTAGATGATAAAGGGGGCTGAAACAGAAACAAAAGTCAGACTAATGCATGAGTTTCCCTGCTTGAGTGAACTGTGCCTCACCAAACCACTAAGCTACATTGTAGCTGAGATCTCTGGTAGCGCTTTTCCACCAAAATAACTCTGGTTCTTGAACTGGTGCCGTTCGGGCTTATGAGAACCTCTGTGCTTTTCAGTGAACCAGCCCGCGTTTCCACTAAGTTTTAGTTGAACCGAGGATACGTCACGGTGTACGTCATCAAGAAAGCGGAATTATAAAGAAAGATGCCGGAGCGCATCAACTACTTGCGAGCATTTGTGCTCTTGGTACAAATGTTTGTTTCACTTCACAAGTCAAATCTAGAGCCTGTACATTCCCTCGTCCAGGTCCACTGCGCGATAGCTCCTTTTTAGAATCTCTGATAAGCTAAATAAGCTAAAAAAGGATTACAATCACTTGCTCTCTTGAACGAACAAAACCTGCCCGAGCTAAATCCTCCACCAGCTCGCTGTAGAGTTTCTCCTGAAACTCCGGAGAACACCAAATAGATAAGAAAAACTGAGTTTCTTCAGTGGACCGCTGTACGCTACGAGTCGCCTCAGTGCGCAGGCGCGTTTGGGTCGCACTGAAAAACCAAGTATTTTTTGGTTCCCGCTGCGAACGAACGTTCTTGGTTCGGGCCAGTATTTTTGTTGGTGGAAACGCGCCGAACGGTTCAAAATTAGGTTCTTGAACCAGAACGGTGCCGGTTCCGTGTTGGTGGAAAAGCGCTATAATTGAACCGAGGATACGTCACGGTGTACGTCATCAACAAAGCGGAATTATAAACAAAGATGACGGAGTGCATCGACTACATGCGAGCATTTGTGCTCTTGGTACAAATGTTTGTTTCACTTCACAAGTCAAATCTAGAGCCGGTACATTCCCTCGTGTAGCTCCACTGTGCGTTAGCTCCTTTTTAGAATCTCTGTAGTCCTTTTTTAGCTTATTTAGCTTATCTATCACTCGCTCTCTTGAATGAACAAAACCTGCCCGAGCTAAATCCTCCACCAGCTCGCTGTAGAGTTTCTCCTTTCTAATACTCCCCTCAAGTTTCTCCTGAAACTCCGGAGAACACCAAATAGATAACAAAAACTGAGTTTCTTCAGTGGACCACTGTACGCCACGAGTCGCCTCAGTGCGCAGGTGCGTTTGGTTCGCACTGAAAAACCAAGTATTTTTTGGTTCCCGCTGCGAACGAACGTTCCTGGTTCAGGCCGGTATTTTTGTTGGTGGAAACGCGCCGAACGGTTCAAAATTAGGTTCTTGAACCAGAACGGTGCCGGTTCCGTGTTGGTGGAAAAGCGCTATAAGAGGGATCTTTCCCCACAGTTAATGACTCTCCATCCATCCATCCATCCATTATCTACTGCTTTATCCGGGGCCGGGTCGCAGAGGTAGCAGTCTGAGCAGGGAAACCCAAACCTCCCTCTCCCCAGACACCTCAGCCAGCTCCTTGGGTGGAACACAGAGACGTTCCCAGGCCAGTCGAGACACATAGCCTCTCCAACGTGTCCTGGGTCTTCCCCGGGGCCTCCTCCCGGGGGGACATGCCTGGAACACCTCCCTAGGGAGGCGTCCAGGGAGCATCCAAAACAGATGCCCCAGCCACCTCAGCTGGCTCCTCAGAGGCACTGTCCCAGACTGCCATGCGATGTTGCAGATGCGTGTCAACCAAGACAGCCCCACAACATCCAGAGACTTAAGATACTCAGGACGAATCTCATCCACTCCCGCTGCCTTGCCACTGGGGAGTTTGCAAACCACCTCAGTGACTTCGGGTTGGGTAATGGGCGAGTTCACCCCTGAGTCATCAGCCTATGCTTCCTCAATGGAAGACATGACAGAGGGATTTAGAAGATCCTCAAAGTATTCCTTCCACCGTGCGACAATATCCTCAGTCGAGGTCAACAGCTCCCCACCGGCACTGTAAACGGTGTTGGTAGAGTACAGCTTTTCCCTCCTGAGGTGTCAGACGGTTTGCCAGAATTTCTTTGAGGCCGACCGATAGTCCTCCTCCATGGCCTCACCAAACTTCTCCAAGCTCCAAGTTTGTGCTTCTGCTACTGCCCGAGCTGTGGCACGCCTGGCCTGCCGATACCTAACAGCTGCCTCATGAGTCCCAGACGCCAACATGACCCGATAGGACTCCTTCTTCAGCTTGACGGCATCCCTTACCTCCGGTGTCCAGCACCGGGTTCAGGGGTTGCCGCCAGAACAGGCACCAGTGACCTTGCGCCCACAACTCCGTACAGCAGCATCAACGATGGAGACGGAGAACATGGTCCACTCAGACTCCATGTCCCCCACCTCCCTCAGAAATTGGTAGAAGCTCTCCCAGAGGTGGCAGTTGTAAACCTCCCTGACAGAGTGCTCGGCAAGACGTTCCCAGCAGTCCCTTACAGTATGTCTGGGCCTTCCAGGTCTGTCCAGCTTCCTCCTCTGCCAGCGGATCCAACTTGCCACCAGGTAGTGATCAGTTGACAGCTCAGCCCCTCTCTTTACCTGAGTGTCCAAGACATAGGGCCGGAGATCAGATGAAACAACAAAGTCGAAGGTGTCCTGGTGCCATGTGCACTTGTGGACACCCCTATGCTCGAACATGGTGTTCGTTATGGACAAACCATGACTAGCACAGAAGTCCAATAACAAAACACCACTCTGGTTCAGATCATGGAGGCCGTTCCTCCCAATCACGCCCCTCCAGGTGTCACGGTCATTGCCCACGTGAGCGTTGAAATCTACCAGTAGAACAATGGAGTCCCCTATTGGAGCACTTCTCAGTACCCCTCCCATGAACTCCAAGAAGGCTGGATACTCTGTGCTGCCGTTTGGCCCATAGGCACAAACAACAGCCAAAGCCCTGTCCCCAACCCAAAGGCGAAGACAGGCAACCCTCTCGTTCACGGAGGTAAACTCCAACACACAGCGGCTAAGCTGGGGAGCTGTAAGCACACCCACACCAGCCCGCCACCGTTCACCTCGAGCAACTCCAGAGAAATGAAGAGTCCAGCCCCTCTCAAAGAGCTGGGTTCCGGAGCCCATGCTGCGCTTGGAGGTGAGCCCAACTATATCTAGCTGGTACCTCTCAGCCTCTTGCACAAGCTCAGGCTCTTTTCCCCCTAGCGTGGTGACATTCCATGTCCCAACAGCTAGCTGCTCTGTCCGAGGATCAAGCCACCGAGGTACCCGCCTTCGGCTGCCACCTAATGCACGGCGCAGCTGGGGCCCCACCCTGGAACCAGGCCCGGGGTTGGGGCTTGTATGCGAGCGCCTGGTGGCTGGGCCTTTGCCCACGGGGCCCGGCCAGGCCCAGACCGAACTGGCGATGTGGGCCCGACCTCCTGTGGGTTCACCACCCACAGAGGCAACCGTAAGGGACCGGTGCAGTGTGGATTAGGTGGCAGTTAATGACACTTTCCCTGACAAATCAAGTGAGTATAGTCTATGGACTGAGCAGGCTGCCCTTCGAACTGTGTATGTGCGCGCGCTGATGGCTATAAAAAGCATTGGGTTGGAGAAAGGCACGATATGAATTAAAAGATGTTTGCAGAGTTCAAGACAGCACTCATAATGAGTCTTTTATGCTATTAAAAAGTTTAACTGCCATGAAATGCAGCACTTCAAAATTGGTGAAATCTATGATATTGGATGTATGAGATATAATTTCCTTTGGATCTGGTAGGGCCCTACTCATAGGCCAAAGCATACAAATGTGTCTTAGGTCTTTCTTTAAATGATTCTCAGACCTAGACCCAGCACAGGATATTCTAAAGCTTAGGTTGCTTCTGCATTTTGAGTATGTGTCCTCTCATTTCCACTTAGACCTTGGAACTACTAAAAGCCAATGACTAAGGACTACAGTGTCCCAATATTTAAATATTAAATATGGACCCAACAACTCGGCAACATATTTCGGTCTACTGCCTTGCTCTGCCTAGTATGGTAAGACCAAAATATAAAAATATGCACTAAAAGTTTCAGGTCGTCACTGCAGTGATGCCAGTACTTGCGCAAGACACTCCCTCCTTTAGGTCTTAGTACCCAAGCACACAAGTCATGTACTGTGAATACATAGTACACTGATGATAAAAAGAAGACAGTTAAATACAAATAACAAACATACATTTCTTTGAGTGTCAGGACAAAGCATAATAGACTTAACCTCACAACTAGATAGAATGACCACACTTATTAAAACTTCTTTTTAGCAACTACACTTCATGTTTTCCAACTGTAGATGACGCTCACTAAGCCCACTGCTGGCTTTGTTATTTTTGCTATCAGAGGTCACTGTGATGGTGTGTGACTTTCTCACAGTCACATGTACTCTTTGAATGGAACTTCAACCACTAAAAGTCTAAAGTTCTGGATGGTCACTAGGTCAGTATGTTTCCTGTAACTGGAGTGGAACCCGGAGGAGTCTTGTCCTCAGTACCTGTAATTAGGGACCATAATGGAACCAGATTTCACTGTAATGAATGTATTTGAAGTTAGATTGACTCACTCTGTCCTGACTACCATTTATTTTAAGATCACTTATGAAAAGGTAAAAATCTGCACCTTTCTACTGGAACAGTAAATGTAGTGCAGCTTTTGAGGTACAGAACAGGGGCATAAGGACCATTTTAGACATTTAAAAGGTACATTTACAGTGTTTGCATTTCCTGAAAATGTTTGTGCTGTACTAGCAAGATAGTATCATAAGGACCAAATCCAAACTGAAATTACTTCTAAATTACTGTGAAACAAGTTTATCATCACAGTTAAGAAGGGGTGCACCATCATGAATTTTTATGTTTGATTCCGATTTCTTTACAGTCCAGCTGCAAGAAATATAGCAAGAAACATTCAAAAGTCCACATTCAGCTACATGTGTGAGTATTCTGAATGAATTTCTAAGAAAAGCTCTTTCCGGACTGAATGAGTATCAGAGGGTCATATCTAATTAAACATTTTACATGTCTCTCAGTGATCCAGTGAACTCAGATGCATGCAGTAATAAAATGACTGCAGGGGGACCCCATCCAAGTAGCTCAGTGAACTAAAGAACTGACATTTTGATGATATGATCATGAGCTTGAACCCCGGTCATGCTGCTTGCCATCGAGAGCCAGGGCTTAAGAGAGCAAAATTGGCCATGCTCTCTCTGGGTGGGTAGATGGTGCTCTCTCCCCATCACCACCACCATGTAATGTCAGCTGGTTCAGGTGTCTTCCAGGCAATCCATCAGAGCCTGGGATCCTGCTTTCATCCAAACCTGTAGGCTGCCCAGCCACAATATATAGGAAGCAATTTAAAAACAAGCACTGGCTTGACTTCACATGCATGTGCTAGTCTTCAGTGTTATACAGTCCTCCTACAGTCAGGGTGATTAGAAAGTACTAGAGGTTGGGGGGGATAAAAAAATAAAAATTACTGCAGGACAAGAATGTTTGCAACATTTTCCATGAACGTGGATAATGGTGTCCCAGGGGAGAGTATCTGGTGGATATACATGCCAAGAGATCAAATTCAGCAAGTGTCAGCAGTGTTACAAAATTCCAAAATGGGTGAAATATGTCTGGAAAATCACAGAGATGTGTGTCTGTCAACAATTATTAGAAAAGTGCTGAGTTTGCTTAAAAGCAGTCAGTTGTTAGTGCAGGAGGGACAAAAACACCAATTTTGCCACCATTACACAGAAGATCCACATGTATATTTAAGAGCGTGTAAAGTAGTGTCATATTGTGGACTTGTGCATGTAAAATGCATGGTGCATCTGGAAATAAACAGGCATCAAAAAAATACCATATCACATTATTATGACAGAAACACAGTCACAGCTTCACAGCATCACTGTTTTATTGGAGGTCTGTTTTGGATTGCTGACTTCTAATTCAAATAATTCAATATTAGGTTACTAGGTTACCACATTACAGAATTAAGTAAAGAAGAGCCAGCTGACATTATTTGTTTACACCCCAACTGGCTGATTTCCCAACATACCAATGTGCACACCATTATAATCACCACGAAAGCTTTGATACTTTTAAATGCATGGGTTGAAGTCTTAATAATAATAATAATAATAATAATAATAAGTTGAACTTATATAGCGCCTTTCTCAAACCCAAGGACGCTTAACAGAGCAAGAGAGAAAAAGAAAAAAAAAAAAAAAAAAAAAAAAC
>BRDA01088409.1:3855-20394 GCA_036984385.1 Crenuchus spilurus
CCCCCCCCCCCCCCCCCACTACGACGCCCATGGTGATATCCATTCACTTTTTCTATTTTCTACCATTAACCTTTTTTATTTTTCTATTTTCTAACTATTTTCTTCATTTTGGAGATACCTTGACCACCTATGTACCTACCTAGCCACCAGACATAACAGTGTTCATTCAATGTCGATTGCTCTGTATCCCTCACCTTAGTCATTGTTCCCCCCTGGCATCAATGTCCAGTGGAGCACCACTCTTATGCTATTGGGAGGCACATTCAATATAGAAGACGTCCAAAGCTCAGTACACCTTCAATAGAGCAGCTATTAAACTTCACACAAACTTTGCACTTTTCGTTTACCTCACACTCTGCTACAAAAGACTAGTGTGCTCACTTATTTATACATGCAGCAAACCTGTCACATAACATCTGTCACACCTTAGTCCAAAGCAGGGGTGGTCATAATATTCTGATATGACTGGAATTATTGGTCCAGAGAGTCACATTATTCACAATTCACATGCTAAAATGATGTAACTAAAGTGAACCCCAGAATATCCGGCGCCTCGGTATCTAAAATGTTAGAGGACTCCAATCCGACTGGAGGAATTGCTTAATTATAACTGCATTTCACAGCTATGAATGTTAACAACGTTCCGCAGCTCTTCAATCATTCATTTTATACAGTAAGTGAGACAAGTCATTAATGCAGACCATTAATCACCACTCCCCGTTAAACTGAACCAGGCCTGAGAAAGAATAAGGCATGTATCAGCAAGGTTAGAGATGGCACGCTGGCATTCATGTTGATAATTAACAGTCCAAACGATGCTGAATTGGAGGAAGGTAATACAGGGACCAGGTAAGTATGGAACATTTGTTCTGTTTTGATAAGAGGATGATGAAGAAACAGGTCATGAGCAGGTCGGCGAGGAGGATGTGATATGGCAGCGTATCACAATCATCTGTATAACATTCAGAATTTCATTTGATTGGATCATTAAAACAAGCAGAATACGCCAACTCGCACTGATTGTTAATTATGCTAGAGTTGGCCTTGCCAGCAGATCACTCCCACAGGGGATTCTACTCTTGCTGTAGATAACTGCGACTGTGAGTGATGGAGGTTTGAATCGCCGCTTTTTCTGCAGCACCAGTCAGCCGTGGAGCAATTTAATGTCACACTTGCCATCTAAGTGTCGCCAATGGAGGACAGAGAAAGCTATATGACCAGCAAAGACTCAGACATTTCACCAGCTCCACACCCTCAGCTTCGAACCCCAGGGGGCTCGGCAGGGACTAGGCTGAGAAGACGAGCTCCGACTTCTTACCCAGCAAGCATTCGAGTGTGGGAGTCGCTCTGGCATAAGCAGTGGATCAGAAATGCTAAAATCCCAGCAAGCAGGAAAGTGCCCACTCTTAACAAAGCAGGGCAAGGAAACTGAAGGTCAAATATACGGCTCTCGCAATAGCAGAGGCAAGATTGTACATCTCTATCTATAGCCACTTTGCAGCTGAGACCAACCCAAAAGAAACAGCTAAAGAGAGATAAGCAAGAGAAGAGTGTTGAGAAAATGACATTGATTTCAGCTTTAGAATTACTGATACAAGATTACATCCATCTAATAACACTCAGGGCTGGGCAATTCATCAAGAATTAATCAAAACTGACATTTATACCTCTAATCGATGTAATCTTGCCCATGTCAACAATTTGGTTTATTTTTTATTCTATTAATTCTTTAAAAACGTCTTAATTGCGTGTGTGTACACGTATTGGAAGACAACTCAAACACTAATCCAACCGAGCATCTCAAGCAGCTTGTACCAAAGAAAAAAATGTCAGGGACACATTGTATTGTAGAGCTGGGCGATATGGCCAAAAATTTTATCACAATACATTTTTCTATAGTGATCAATCTCGATAATTATCACAATATTAAATATTCTAACTATGTCAGTTTTAAACATCTTTCTGAAAACATCAAACTAATTACATAAAATGTTACTATTCAAAATATTAAAATGTTTATTACCAGAACATAATATTGTAGCGTCCGGCTGGAGGCGTTGAAAGGATGGAGGAGAAAGACGTTTACTGTCGTCACTTTATTGTCGAAACTTACAGTGATTGCTGTCGGTCGCAGCCACTCCAAGACAACAGGCTAGAGAACCAAGCTAATATGCTAATGCTAGCACTCCGGCTGACACACACACACAGTGAGCCCCCCCTCCTTCTCCTTCTCACACAAACAGACGAGCACACAGCGACCTCGCGCACTCTCGCCCAGCCAATCACACGCTTGTCTTAAACACAACAGTGCATTTTGGTGGAGCTGGTGAGGAGGAGCTAACAAGCAACAGTATTACATGTCGGAACTCGCTGTCAAGCTGCTTAGCCGCAAAATGGAAGCGAACGTTAATGCTTATCGAATTCTATTGTCCAGGCTTATAATAGTCATCGATGAAAATTGTATCGTGAAAAAAATCGATATTGTTTTATCGCCCAGCACTATTGTATTGTATTGTACAGCCATGTATAAGGCTGGACAGTTACCTGTAATGCATAACATTTACTGGATGCCTCGGATTGTTTTGGAAGAACAGTACAAACTGTTAAAACTACACATCAGAATTATAATTAAGTGCTGTCGATTCCAACTCCTGGTGACCATATGGAGAGTGTTTCTCCAGAATATGCAGTCTTCTGTTTGGGGAATCTTGTTTCGGACTGTTGTTTGTACCTTCAGCGGATCCAAGCACAATTATATTTAACAATGATTTGGTTCTTTCAGGTTTCCAAAATAAGAGAGCTTCAGTTTATCTGAGCTTCAAGTAAGAAATGAGGACCGATCTGGTCAAGGACTTGGATTTTTCCTTTGTTGTCCAGGGCACCCTTAAAATGTCTTGCCAATGAGACTCTTCACGTCTAACATTTTCATTGTCTTCACATCCAAACTGATCCAAACCACATGCATAATATAAAGTACAAGTACATGACTGCAATTCAGACTGCACGTGTTGTAGTTTCTCCAGAAGAGGCTTCTTCAATGATCAGGTCCACCGCAGAGCAGCTATTATTTGGTTGACGGATCATTCTCAGCACTGCAGTGAATATAGTCCACCAACCAAATCTACACAGCCAACAGTTTCTTGTGACAACTAATGACTAAAGGATGACCAAACCAAGTTGTGCAGCGACAGATGAGTTACTGTCTACATGGAAAGTGTGTCTGAGTGGACAGTTTTTAAATCTCCAGCACCAGTTCTCAACTGGTCTTAGCCCGGGACCCACATTTCCTCATGGTCATTAAGTCACGACCCACTTTTATAAAATACAACCCAAACACATTTATTTGTGAAAAATAGTCTTGAGGTTTCGGGGGGACATGACAGGCGGGGCGGGGTGCTGGAACATAAATTAATATTATGAATTACATTAGTATTATTAAACTAATAACTATTATTATTATTATTATTATTATTATTATTATGATTATTATTATTATTATTATTATTACTACAATATATTACTTACAAATTATATTTTATATTTTACTTACCATTAATAATATACTAATAATAACTATTAAGTTTTATTAATAATAAAATTATAAAATGTATACTTATTAAAGATATATTAATATATTACATAGATTATTATTAAATAAAAATGTAATAACTGTTAAAAGCATGTAGCATAAAATTATCACTCAATCCTTTTCAGTCTTCACTCCAACGCATTACCACCAATTTGACACTTATGTTTGGACAACAGACCTCATTTACATAAAATTATACCTCAATTCTGAGTAAAACAAGCAGAAATTCTTTATTATTTTGACAATAGTTCAATACAGACTCAAATGTTAAACACTGTTTGATGAACAGCGGGGACAGCCAATCACATGTTAGAAAGAAACTGGAGAGCCAGTCGATGAGCTTGTGTGCAGTCTAAAGTTAAACAGGCTTCAGATTGAGCGGCTTGGATTTCTGCTGATTTTAATGCTCGGCTCGTCTCCTTTTAACACAGTGTATCTTTGTTTTTGTGTGGAAAAAAAAACTACAGGGGACCAAAACTGCCTTTTTAAAAAGCAAAAACACCCCCAAATTACGTCCATGCCTTCAGCTCATGAAGTCCTCTTTTAAAAAACCTCTACCAACTTGGCTTTACAGACATGTGTCGCTTGTAAATGTCACATTACTTTGGATGTTTTCATGCCCAGCACTTCATTACAACTAGGGATGCACCGATACCACATTTTTTAAAACCGAGTACGAGTACAAGTACTTACATTTAAGTACTTGCCGATACCAAGTACCAATAAGAGTACTAATAAATATCAATACTTACAATTAAAATGAAACAGAGGCTGTATGTGTGTCTTATGGCTCCAGTTAGATGTGTTTGTGATCTGTTTAATCTAAACACCTAAGATAATGATAACAGATTACACATTTCCTCTTTATACACTGAAACATTAAAAAATGAAATATATCAGATATACATAATCATCACTGTTAGCGAACTAGCTAGCTACACTACGTTAGCTTACCTTTTTGTAAAGCTCGTGGTGGTGAGAACTGAGGACCTCTTGAGGTTAGTAGTGCTTTTCCCAGTTATTTTACATCCACAAACTTTGCTTTGTTTTGTTTTGTGTGGCAGTGAAAGTGAAATTACTCCATAAATCGCTTCTTCTTTTCCGTCGAAGCTGCAGCTGTGTCAGCTCGTTGTGTTGTTAACTCCAGTCTGACTGACTATGGAGCTTAATGTGCTTTGAGGAAGTCAGACATGCGGCAGGTTTACTTTAAAAAGCGGATTACTGGACAAAAACATTATTTTAGTCATTCTGTGACATTTTCGTTTCATTTTTATTCGTCGACGAAAAGTCTAATACTTTTAGTCATAGTTTTCGTTTTAAAATATTAGTTTTTATTTAGTTTTCGTCTCGTTCATTCACCTGGAAATACCTCCACACCGCGGACATAGCTGCTCCTTCTCTACTACCGGGCTGGTTAAAGTCACGCTGCCGTTAAGTGGCTTGTTCAGCTCGGCTGCCTTACGTAGTCGTCGTCTTCTTTTTTTAATTTTATTTAATTTTATTTATTTATTTATTTTGTGGCGTAAACTAATACTGTCTGTTAGAAGGAAACAAAGCTCCCATCACGCTGGTATCGGATCCTGTAGTATCGGAGCACTTTTATGAATACGAGTACAAGTACACGCACGTGGTATCGGACAGATACCCGATGCTGGTATCGGTATCGGTGCATCCCTAATTACAAATAACACACAGGTTTCTGTCCGTGTTTGTCCTCAATGAACAAAAATCTACATTTGAAATGCTCCGCGTTCATCTTGCCTCCGAACATCACAAATTTAAAGAGAAGAGTAACGGGCAAACAAATGGTGGCTACATGGAAATGAGTATGCTCCCCGTGTCTTCAAGATAAACTATTTTATACTAAATACTAAATTTTTTTTACAAACTGTCCAGCCAGAACGTGTCGCGACCCACCAGTTGAGAATCACTGCTCTAACACACCACCACAATGTCAGCGAAGTCAGTTCTGAGAATTATCCACCACCCATATAATTCCAGCTCCATGGGGGTCCATTGAAGAACAGTGTGAAAGAGGTTACAGTATACAGGGAAACAGATGGACTAGTCTGTAATTGTAGAACTACAACGGTCAGTGGTGCAGATGATCCTAATGAAGTGACCAGTGAGTGTACATGCCAAGGAGTGAATAGAACAACGTGCTGTATTTATCACAATTGAACAGGTTTCTGTTCTTTAACAATAACATGTTTTGCTAAACGCCACTTAGGCCTGACAAGGCTCAGTGTGAATCTGAGAAGAAATAAGACATTTTAGAAACCTAAGACATCTAACATTCTATGCACACGAGCCAACTTCAACTCCAAAGCGCGGATTCATTCGTCTTCTTTAGCGTCACGTCAGTTCTCAGCATCAGGCACATTAAATGAATCACAGGTCTCACTTTAACAAAAATGTGGCCTGTTTAAATGGCCCATCAACTCGTGTATCTGCAGCATATTAAACATTAAGCAGAGTGCAGAATATTCTCCCAGTAGTCTGGATCATTCGTGGAGCAAGTTACTGCATGCTGGGATATATTTCTATACCTCCCACCTGGAAACGATGTACCTTAAATCTAAGAGTGTGCATGGGATCAGACGAGCTTTTGCAGAAGACAGTTGGTGTTCTGAATACTGAATTTCGGTGTTTCATTAATACTGCAGACACTACCCTCATTATTGCAAACATATGAATAAGGCATCACAGCACTGACTGCGTAAGGCAACAGCTAACATCTCTCAGACCACAGGAGCCAGTGTATGATGGGAAATCGTCTTGCTTACTTCAGTGCGTTTCTTTAACTCAGTTGTGCGATTTTGAAAACTATTACCTCACTCGGTAAAAGAGGGGCAACAATTCTCAGAGCCCTCGAGCTGGGGGGAAAAGCAAGCCGTGTCTAAAAATACATTCTTCCCATACATGGAAAAATGTTTACACGGCTCACTTTCTTTCGGAATAAAACCAGCATTCTGGGATGGACTCTTCCCAAGGGCTCCTGAAGTGCAGAAACTTAAACAACCGTCTTTGCAATGCCCTGAACCAAAAGCAGCTGGCCTGCAAGGGGCGGGCATGGTGACACTGATGAGCCATAACATTAAAACCACCTCCTTGCATCCACACATGTATCTGATTGACTGAACATAAAGGTGCACTCTGTAGTTCTACAATTACAGATTCCATTTGTTTGCATACTTTGTAAAACCTCTTTCAATCTGTTCAACGGTCACCACAGAGCAACGTGGTGGATCACTCTCATCACTGCAGTGATACCGACATGGAGGTGGTGTATTAGGTTGTGTTGGAACTTGGAGGAGTGGATCCAACAGCATCCTGCAACCATCGACCACTAGAGGATGACCAAAACAAACTGTGCAGCAACAGATGAGCTACTGTCTCTGACTTTACATCTACAAGGTGGACCACCATGATGGGCGTATCTAATAGAGTAGAACTTCAGCAGGTCTGTTGTGTCTGCTCCACTCACATCAATGCAACACATTAACACACCACCACCACATCAGTGTCGGTGCTGAGAACGATCCACCACCCAACCGAAGAAAGGAATGAAAAGAGGCTACCAAAGTGTAAACAGATGGGCTACAGAATACAAAATACATCTGTATGTTAAGTGGACAGTAAGTTTTAATGTTTAGGCTGATCGGTCGACATCACTGTGATAAATTTCATTACAACAGACTTTGGTTAGTACCTGCAGAAAACGGCACAACAAAAATACTATTTGGACCTGTAAATAAGAGGAAGCTGCCACAGTAAATGTCTGAAGTCACAGTATTATATGCATCAGATCCAGTGTCAGCCCATTATGCCAGTACCATCCTACTATTAATTTATTTATACTAGATGTTGGAATTTTTATCCCATTCCTCCTCAGTTTATTTTTGCAAATCCTGAATTTTTAATTGTGGCACTTCAGTGTGCGGGTGCACTTTGTTCACTGCAACTTGTTCAATAATATCATGTATTGTGACAAAGTTCTGTGATATCATATTTTTGCCATATGGACCACTATTTAGTCAGAAGGTATTTCCAGCTCCTGAACCTAAAAACACAGTACTGTGTTTCTTTTTCCAAGTCTTTCACAGCTTGCATCATTTAGCTGTTCTGGATGGCTATTAGGAGCGTAAGATGGGGAAGCTCTACATGCTGGGACATGAAGGAGAACTCAAAACCTCCAAACTTGGGCAGAAAAGGTATCTGTAATTTAGGCTAACAGACTATTAACCTTTGTACACATTTGGTATAAATAAATGCACATCTCCATCTGGCAGGATGCTTAATGCTTAAACTTCTAAATAAAAGGGCATATCAGAGTCTTATGACTGGCCCTGGTTTGGACATTAGTCAGCCTGGTATATCACAGAGTTTACAGCATTTATAAATAAGCAAGCACACCAGTCAGTTGTAGCAGAGTGTAAAGAGATCATTTTAAGATTTCGATTAAGATCAACCAAATTAGCCAATGTGATTTTTCACACAACGGAATTTGACTTCCGCATTTAACCCATTCGTGCAGTGAAAAACACACACACACACACACACACACACACACACACACACACACACAGCTGTGAGAATTTGTGCCTGAAGCAGTGGGCAGCCCTTACCCACCGGCGCCCGGGGAGCAGTTAGGGGGTTAGGTGCCTTGCTCAAGGACACTTCAGTAATGTCCTGTCTGGGGATCAAACCAGCAACCTTCTGGTCACAAGACCAGATCCTTACCACTAGGCCATTTAGGCAGAGGATGTGACTTGACTTGAGGGTTGGCCACCCCTGATCTAGAGCCACCATGGTGAAGGTGTGCTTGAAGATGGCCTTCTCAAACTTTGAGTGTCTCCGAACTATAACTGTGGTGTCCCCCAGGGTATTGATGTCAGAGGGATAGGACAATCCCAACAAGCAGTATAGCAGGCAACGTGCCACAGCGGACCAGTTAACATCAAAAATTAACACAGGAGGACCGAGGATCACGAGTTTCATGGATCACCAATGAGTGAAGGGTGGTTCATAATATTCTGATATGACTGTGTCAAGTTGGGTTGCCACTGTAACAGATTTTTGATTGTGATCGATATCAAATGTAGTATCATGATACTCAATAACAAATTAATATTTGGACTCTTCAGTGTCTGTTTATTTGATAGAAGAGACATTTCTACAGCTTAAATAACGTCTACTCTTTAATATCTATAATCTACACTGAACTCTTCATTGTAAGCAAAACTCAGTGTTACATTGGTGCAACTTATTTGTAATAATAATAATAATAATAATAATAATAATAATAATAATAAAACATTTTATTTGTAATGCACTTTACATTTCAAAGAATGTTACAGCATGAAAAATAAATAAATAAAATAAATAAATAAATAAATAAAAAAAACTAAAACAATCATTATAAGTATTAATAACAATAAAAAATAAAATAGATTAAAAAACACCAGGATTGCCAACATCTACACACCAACATTACAAATTTCCTAGTAGCCTATTAGAATGGATTGAAAGCTACAGTGCAGAACCGATTGCCAATTTTAAGTACTGACACTGTTTTGATATTTTGATGCTTTATGCATTGCATATAACTACGTATAAAATACAATAAATCAGTCTGTTAAACCCATTATTCCAAATCTTGAAAAATAGATTTATTTGACTTTTTGACTTGGCTAACTTACTGGCCCCCCCAGAGCACTGATGCATATCTGACAGGTCAAACACTCTCATGGTCGTGAAATATCAACAGCAGTAATCAGATTAAGAGCGCTCGCTTCAGTAAAGCGCAGCTATCGCTTTGCGTTGCTGTATTACAAATGACAGATGTAATTCAATAAATCGTCTGCTACGTGTGGAAGCAAGGCGCCCTAAGGAGCGAGGTTAAATGCTGATGAAGCATTTTTAATTTGGGAGGAGATGGCTGCCGAGCTGTGGCTAACTGCTTTGTCAGTGCAGCACCTCAAGAGACCTCAGCTTCAGACTTGCATACAAAAATAGATGCTCTACTTTTTAGCTTCCTGTCTTAGAAAATGATGTGATCTGGTTTGAAAATAAGGGTTTCTACATGAAGCACCCCACTATCATTATGCAGTTACAACATTTACATGTAACGGTTCAATATTAGATTAAATAAAGATCATATGAACAGCCTGGTCTGAGTACTGCAGGTACTGGCAGGTTTTTTTATTTTAAATGTTTGGTAAACTCTTAGATCGCTTGTAGAACAATTTTCCAGACTTGTAAATGCTGCTTTAAAGCAGACAAATAAAAGGTAAACAGACATCCCTCAGAGGTTTGATACATGCTTTGGTGACGTATTTTGATGAGAACTGGGCTACGTAGGCAATTATTGAGTTTTAGTATCTATACTGTCTGAATCAGTTAACATGTTTGCAAAGTTGGAAAGTTTTCCTTTGGTTTGTCGTTTTCATACTGGGATACATCCAAATACTCATGAGAGAAAAAAATAGGGCACTTGACTGATAGACAATTGATGTAATTGAACAGTTTGTTTAATTTAGCCATTGAGCACATAGAATAGCAACTGAAACATTACAATACAGTGGAACCTCGGTTATCGTGCAATTCCATCATCAATTTTTACCTCGAAAATTTTGTCCCAGGTATTGTTCATCTGTCTAGGTTTTTTTGGTGTGCCCATGTGACTTGCCGCTAATTTCACGCAAAGCATCCACCCACTCACCCAAGTGCTCTTCGTTCATTCTAACTTTGCTTCTCGTTGAGTGAGCATCACCCTACGCACTCATCCGAAAGATTTCCATTGTTTTGGTTGTTTATTAAGTGCGCCAGAAACAGACCTCTCTGGACACAGCTCCATACTCTAAGAAGAGTCTTTATTAAAGGTAAGAGTCGTTATGGGACTGTACCCAGACTTAGGAGTGGAACCCAGCACAGAGCAGACAGAAGCTAAAGAGCACAGAACACAAAAAACAAAAGGCTTGAGAAATACACAAAAAAATGCTGAAAACAAACAAACGTCACACTAAAGCAACGGTGGGCAGCAATACCGCCTGAAAACGGGCGCTAAAACATATAGTGGCCGAGAACCCAACACAAATGCATCCAGCAGGACCACACAGCATGCTCTAAACACAGACCATAAACCCAAAATGGCAAGACAGAAAACTCAGAAATATTTTGCATATTTAACATTTTGGACTGTCCGAAACAGATTCATTGGATTTACATTATTGTTTTTGGGAAATATTGCTTCAGTTATCATTCGTTTCGGTTATCATCACTTCAGAACGATTAATGACAAAAAGAGAAGTCATTTGACAAAGTGCAATTCAACACGTGTTGATGTTGGCGTAGTTCATCTGGACGTAGATCCCATCATTTCCCTGATGGATGACAGACCTTTCGGAGACATTTCTTCCTCATTATCTGATCACCATTTGCCTCACACCAACATGAACTAGCAAAACTCAAACCGTGCTGTACTACCCACGAGAATGACTTGGACTCGATCGCCACCAAGTCCTGTTTACACAAAGTCAAAAAACTGTTTGGCAGGGCAGCTTCGCCCGTCAGTATGCACAAATGCAATTAAATAATTGTGAATTTTAGAGTATCGTGTGCAAAAATAAGCTGTGAATTACAATATATTTACAGTCTGAATTAACTGTACAAACAGTGACCATCACAAGCTGCGTGGCATCAAAGGTCTTCTTCTCTCAGAGATACACAGGCTGGCCGGAATCAAGACAAAATTAAATATACTAAATGTAAAAGTGTGCTTATCCCAAACTGAACCTGACATCCAGTCAGTGAATTTGGCCAGCTTTCACTAACATGCCAGAGCCGAGCTTCAGAGAGGTGGAAAGCTTCCAGGGATTAATTTGTAATGGGTGTGCACAGGGCCATCACTTTTGGGAGCAGAGACAAGTGCAGAGCGACAGCCTGGCAGCTCAGAGCTTCAGGCTGGCAGTTCAGAGATCAGCCATCCGCCACTGCCGTCCTTCACCTGCCCCGCCACGTCCAGCATCATCTCCTGTGTTTAGCTTCCATTACCAGCAAAGCACGAACATGGAATATCAATTGCAGTGTTGACACAGAGGGGAGATTTACAATGACCTTTTCTAACAAAAAAGCAGCACTGTGAACAATACAAAGTGTAGCCTTTTATCCACAACATTTACTCACTCAAATACAGTAACCATTTGTGCAATTTTATCTTAATCTTCTTAATCCATGCTTTTATTAGAAGAGTATTTCAATATCTCAGCCAGAAACAACTGAACGAGAACAGCTTTAAAACAAATCTTAAGCATGAAACATGAACTATGTATGACTGTTTTGATGGTGATTTAATTAGTTGCATATCATCACTGTCCTATAAAAATCTATGTACCTCTAATTTTTCACAATTTCTGGTTTTCTGCATAAATTTAACACAGCAGACAGTGTTTAAATTGCATGAACATGTCATGATGAGGTGTTTCACAAACCTCTGAAATAAAATCACTTTACATTAGTTTACATTAAAAAAGTTTAGAAATGTAAAAACATTTTGGAAATATATAGCTTTTATAATTATATACATGCTTTAAAGTAAATATATACAGTGCCAGTAAAATGTATAGACCCTCTGGACATTCAGTGGCTCTTATTATTTAAAAATGTTCTACATTGTAGATTAATACTAAAGTCTAAACTATAAATAAACACATGTAATTATTTAGTAAACAAACAAGTGTTAAACAAACCAGAATGTTTATATTTTACATTCTTCACAGTAGGCACCTCTTGCTTAGACGGCAGCTTTCTTGGCATTTTCTCAGTCAGCTTTATGAGGTAGTCACCTGGAATGTCTTTCAGTTAACAGCTGTGTCTTGTCAAGAGCTCATGACTTGCATTTCTTGCCTCTTAATGTGTTTGAGACATCAGTTGTGTGTTTACTTTGAAGTAAAATCTAAAACATGTTTTGGTTTGTTTAACACTTAAGTTTACTACATGATTCCTTATGTGTTTACTCAGAGTCTGGATGACTTCAGTATTCATTTACAATGTAGGAAAAAAATAATAATAAAAACACTGAATGAGAAGCTGTGTCCAAACTTTTGACTGATACTATATTTCCATATCAGAATCAGCTTTATTCGCCAAGCATGTTACACACACAAGGAATTTGTTGCTGCTGTTAGCCCTCTACAATTTTACAAACAACACAATATACAGACAAAATCTAAACAATGTACAAGTTTGTATAGTAAATTTGCATAATTGCAGAAAGTGAAAATACACTGCAGGATAAATAATTGAGTGATGTTAAATAAAGGTGCAGTTACAGTTTTATGGTATTATAACATGAATAAATTGAAGTGTGGCAAGTAAACAAAAAAACAAACAACAGTACACCACAGTTCAGTTTTTGTTATTAATGAGTTTGATGGCATTTGGGAAGAAACTTACAGCTGTGCTACTGGCATGGACAATTTCAGTTCCAAGAAAGAAACTTCAAACTCTACAAGCTACAAATAGGACACAAAAGGTATTAGTGTAGATCAGCCATGAGGCCTCCTGCTTCATAAATACTGGCATTGACCATTGAAAACCAACACCAGTCCATCAGTACTCTTTAAATGGCACCGACCCAAAAAGCCTATTTACCATTTCCGCAGTGCACAAGTACTCGCAATGAACCACTACTATAAATAGACATAATGAGGCCAACATAAATGCAAGATGCTGTAAAACTAGTTTTTTTGGAAGAGGTGCATAGAAAAAGCTGGAGACAGAGATCCACGTCACATGTAGGAAAACAAAGCAAAGCAAGCATTGCATATGCTTTCTGAAGTCAGTTTGTCTTTGTTGACCTGCAGCAGCTGGAATAACTCGAGGCACAGTTGTTGCCCCTCGCCATGCTAGGTTGATCATTTCTTTGCGCCACATGCAGAGTAGCCGTGCGGAGAAGTGCCGTGGCTGCCAGCGGATCTGTTCTCAGTGGGGCTCCTGTCTGTGAGTCAGTGGGGGAGGGGGGGCAGCGCGAGATGACTCTCTGAATGACAAAGTGAAAGCATTCAGCGGTGGGTCTGTCAGGTGATGAAGATGCATGCAGAGCACTTAGCAAAGCCACAGACCTGGCACACAACCCAGCGTTTGGAAGTGTCTGCGAGGAATTAGATAAGCACTCGTACTCGGCTGGAAGCAGACCTTCCAAACATGGCATGGCCTTGAGTTTGATGTCCAAATAAGCAACAGTACACCAACATGCATAACTAACCTCATTTCAAAAGGATGTCAACAGATGCCCAATGTGTAGGTGAACACATGAAAGTAATAAGAAAATATGACGAAATGAAGTCAAACAAATGCCAGGCAGTGCCATTAACTTGGCTAGCTGGTGATGACCCTCAACTGTTCAGGCTTAATCACAATATGATAAGCAAGATAAATGCCAAAGATCTTGTGGAAATTAATTGGATAACAGTCTCACTTAGAGCTGGGCGTTATGGAGAAAAATGTTATCACGATAAATTTTTCTATAGTGATCAATCTCGATAATTATCACGATATCAAATTTTCTAACACTGTCATAGTTTTAAACATCTTTCTAAAAGCATCAGACTAAATACATGAAATGTTACTATTAATATTAATATATTAAAAACTAAAATATATAAATATTTATTGACAGAATATAATATTGTAGTGTCCGGCTGGACGCGTTGAAAGGATGGACGAGAAAGACGTTTACACTCGTCGCTTTATTGTTGAAACGTATGATTGCTGTCGGCCGCAGCCACTCCAAAATAACAACAGGCTAGAGAGCCAAGCTAACAGGCTAAAGCTAGCTAGCACTCGGACTGACACACAGACACACACACACACAGCGACCTCGCACTCTCTCGCCCAGCCCCACTACGCTCTCCCCCAATCACATGCTTATCTTAAACACAACAGAGCATTTTGGCGGCGCTGGTGAGGAGGAGCTAACAAGCAGCAGTATTAGACTTCTGAACTCAGTCAAGCTGCTTAGACGCAAAATGTAAACAAAAGTTAATGCTCATGAAATTCTATTGTCGGCTTATCGTCATTGAGGGAAAAATTATCGTGAAAAAAATCGATATCGTTTTATCGCCCAGCTCTACTCTCACTGTAGTGTTGAAAGTGCAACTGTACGAAATCGCAAAGTTGGCGCTGTAGATAGAAAAGAGGAGCAAATTTCAACATGTGTTCCACAGACAGGACATCATCTCTGGTAGCAATCAGTCACTCACAGCTGCTCTAATGATCCCACCAAACCAGTTTCCTATGTGTCTTCAGCCAATTTCTCCCTCCAACACGCTGTCTCAGGGCACTGGGTGGCCTGTTTGGGCCAGTCTGTTTCAAGTCTAAAAACAGAAATGTATTCACAACATCCTGTCACTCATGATCTCCAAGTGCAGAATCCTCTTCCCAGGAAACGATGGAAGGAAATCTGCATGCTACCTCGCACACTAAACTGCAGAAAAAGTAGCAGCATGGTTCCTGATTAAATGGGCCAAAGAGATACCAAGAGATTCTTCCTACTGCTTTCATGTTTGATTATTTTTATCATCACATGGAGATTGTTTTCACGAACAAAAAATTAACTTTAGATAGCCAGGACACATACCGAGGTTGAAAACGAACCATCTCCAAAGCTTGCCTTTTGAATGAACTCCCATAAGGCAGGGCAAGAACTACCTGGTGGTGAGTAGCTGAAGAGCAGAGAGCCGTCCTGAGGGATAACAGACTCACAGTGTGAAGAGGAGTATGTAAGCACAATACACTCAACCAATGCTTCTTTTTTTAAAGCCTGACTGATATTTGAGCAATGCGAGACTGCCAATCGAAAAGGACTCTCAAGTGCATATAAACATCAACCCGTCAGCAGCATGTCTAATACCAGGTCTAGGCTAGAGGGGTATAAAGCCCCCAGTACTGAGCTGGAGAGCAGGGGAACGGTTTCTTTGGAATAACGGCTACTCACTTTTGGGATGAGTTGGGGATGCTGATCATCCAACATGATGGATGGACCTCACTAAGGCTCTTGTCACTGAATACAATCTAATCCTGACAGAAATGTTCAAGAATGTAGAACAGAGCCTTCCACAGGTGCTTCTGAGTACGAAAAATGGCCCTCTGGGACTGGATTTGAAGACCCCTGCAATTTAGCATTAGAAAACTGCTAATACGTAAAACACCATTGCCAATAAGTCACTCAGCCTCTTTCCAGAGACTTTTGTTAGCAGTCAGTCATGGAAACCAAAATCAAAGACAAAACAAATAGTAAAATGGGCGGGAAGGGGCGGGGCTTAGGCTCAGCAGGCTGTTACACTTAAACGATGCATATAAACTTTATTTATTTATTGTAAGTATGTTAACATTGTAAAATTAAGCTGTGTAATACATAATTAGACCTTAGAGTTGTCATTTTTATCACTAAACAATTTAATCCAGTCTTAACCTCAGAATCACAAATTGAACAAAACTGGAAAATGTAAATACAGTGGTAACCCTACTTACGAGCATCCCTACTAACGAGTATTCCAGGTAACGCGTCGAGATCTCGGAATATTTTTGTTCCAGGTAACGAATAAAATTTCAAGTAACGAGAAGCTTTATATTTAATTACTCAGTAAATTTCTTCAAGTATGCCAAACCGCTAGGGGTGCTGCGGTCGTAGCATCTCCTAGATGCCAACGTAGAAGAAGAGGTCAGTCAATACCTTTGACCGCTGTCCAGTAAAAGTGAAAGTGACGCTAAGGTAGCAAAAGGTAGTGAACAAGAAAGTTAGAAAGTTAAACACTAAGACTCCAATTCTGACCTAATTTAACAAATCACTATTTTTACTGTTGAGATTCCAGATTAATACATAATGTGTCGAATTAAAATGTTACAATTGTATGAATGTTATTTATTTATTTCAAATATACGTAGCA
>BRDA01088410.1:0-12786 GCA_036984385.1 Crenuchus spilurus
ATGCTTCAGCTCTCTGGTCTCTCAATCCATGAAATTTGTGTGGCATGCCGCTGTGTGGTTTAGTTGCTTCTAGATGTTTCCACTTAACAATAATGTCATTTACAGCAGCACAGCAGAAAGTTGATAAACAGACCAGTTGGAAAGGGGACATTATATGATGGTGCCACAGTAAAAATCACTGAGCTCTCCAGAGCATTCCTTTGTACTGCCAAAGTTTTTTTATGGAGACATAGTTGCGCAAGCAATTTAAAACCTGTGTCAGCAATTTCTGTGTCTTAAACAGCCAAATCCCAATAATTAGAATGTGTGTTTGGACTCTTTTGGACATATACTGCACTTTATATGACATACTTTATATCTGTGGGTTCTATATGCACCCAAATGTTTGTTCAAACAGACTGAAATGCTTTCGACATACCAGCATTAGTGGTCTCCCATCTGACTTTTACCTTCTGCCTGCACATAACATACAAAAAGAGAAGCAGCTTGTCTCTTTAATAGTGTTTGATCTTCTAAGAAGTAACAGCATGGCCATAACTTCATTTAATGCATTTTAGCTCAGAGTAGCCAAGAGAAACCCTGAGACCTGAGGAAGGGACTCTCCAAGGATCTCATAAAGCCTGAACCAAACAGAGGCCTACACATCTGCCCTGCCGCAGGGCCATCAAGAAGAATGGGTCAGCCATTCACGAGGAAAAAGTTCTCTGTAAAGACTTTTATGGACATGCATAAAATCAGACGCTTGTCAAAGGTCAGGATGCCAAAAGCCACACGCTCACCATATAACAGTTTTTCACCAATGATGAAAATAGAAATGTGATAAGCGTGTCAGTCTTTTACTGCATGACCATCACAGGGAAAACATTAACAGATCACAGGTGAATGCACTGCTCAGCGATAGATAATGGAAGATCAGGAAACTTATGAAAGAGCCTCCCCCCAAAAATCATGACATTTTCACTAATGATGGCCTCTCCATTGGATGAAAGAAATCTGTGTAGTTCTTCAAAAGACTAAGAACCATTATGATGAAAAAGATTCACACGTATTCTAATCATTTTTATTTGTACAAAAACTTCAGGATGACCCCAGTCATTTTTAAGATGCTTCATATAGGTACCACATTTGAAATATAATTCTCTACATGGTCTCCCATATACGCCTTCAAAACACCATACGGCAATTATGCATCTCGCCATGTGTTAAAAACACAACGACTTTGACTTTTGTTGGATTATATGAATGTCTACAACAAAACATCTGTGATTGGTGCGTTCTCTCAAAGCAGACAGTAAAACTGTTTAGAGGATCATCTTAAAACATGGTTCTCCAAAAGGTTCTTTTGCAATGGCTATATACAAAAAAAATGAGAATTCAAAGACTAATGGCATTCTTAATCGGTTCTCTGTCTGATGAAAAGGTTGTTCACAGTGACAATACAGTTACATTCACATCAGAATATTATGACCAAAAGCTCAGACGTAACACTGTTTGCTCAGGAGGATCCCTGACATTGCTCCAGTGTTATAGATTATAGACAGACATTACAGATGTTAACTGGTCTTGTATCACTCACTGAAGTCATTGTTCCCCTCTAGCATCAATGTCACCTGGTTCACCACTGTTGTGCTGATGGATGGCACTCAAAGAACGTGAAGTCTCAGTACACCTTCTCTACGGCAGCTCCAGATCATGCCACAAGGAGTCTCAGCTGCTACCGCACTGCTACGACTGACCGGTGTGCTCACTTATTTATATCTGCAGCAAACCCTGTCACATAGTATCTGCAACATCCTGAGCTATGTTCATACCAAACATATTTTGATATGATTTTGTATAGTTTTCTAAACAATCCCTTGTCCAAGCATTGATTATCTCATAATACCAACACTTGTCAAGGTCTGGCATATATTAGACAGTAAGCAAACGTCTCATTTATATAATGTGTTCAGTGCTAGAGGAAAAACCTGCAAGTGTGCAGATCTGACCCACATTGACAAGAACCAACTAGTTATGGCCAGATGACTGGATCAGAGTATCTCTGAATTTGTAAGGCTTGTGATGTGCTCCCAGTCAGCAGTGGTCAGTACATACCAACAATGACCTCAAAATGTGACAAAGTATTTATTCTAAGTACCATAGAACGTCTTCAGAGGTCTTGTAGAGTACATGCCTTGGTGCCCGTTTTGTTGGCACATGAAGGACTGACAACATATTAGCAAATTAGTCTTAATGTTATAGCTGATATATGCATTTTACTAGAAATGCACCAAATATTCGGCAGATGAAATTAATCAGCCATAAATGAACAAACGCTTTCAGCATTCAGCCAAATAAGTGAAAAGACAGAATAATTTATACTGAACAATGATGTTTTTAATGACACCATTACCTTTTTCTTTTAGATCCCAGTAATAGATGTGAACCATCTAAAATAACTTTGCACAGATTCACCTGCACAGTTACAGTTGTGGTGGTGACACTACAACCACAACCTTTACTAAAGTACACTTACGATGAAATCAACTTAACAGCCACTTATGATGAATACAGCCGCTTAGCTTTGTGTTTGTGCTCCAGCGGCTGCAGTGTTAGAGATCATCTCACAATAACCAGAAGAAATGTTAAGGGTTTCAGTGTCTGTAGCCAATGACACAAACATTCATGTGACTTTTCATGGTTTTGTTATTTTTTTTATTATTAATATTAAATGTTAGTAATGTTATATACATGCATCTTCATACATGTTTATATATTATTTTTATTATGTTATTTTGTTTTGTATACAAATATAAAAGAATAATCATTTAAACTCCTGTTATTAAACCTAATGACATCAAACCAACTTAAGACTAATTTTGGGAAACAGTTTAGTTACTAATTTTATAAAGGTTTACATCAATGAAAAATTGTGTTTGGTATTTGGTATTCGGGCAAATATTTAATTTTCAGTCAAAAAAAAAAAATTATTTCAGTGCATCTCTACATTTTTCCATTCAGAGAAGTATTTACACATGGAATTCTCGTGATTGTATATATACCCATTTCCTCTACTAGTGAACTCCTGAAGAAGTTCATCTGTTTCAACAATGTACCAGAACCTTCTGCAATATCAGTGCAGTGAAGGCAGATCCTGATTAACTAATAAAGTATTACGAAGACCTGACACTGCTGACACAAATATCATACAATATAATAAATGGAAATAAAAAATTCCACTCCCGATGCATTCTGATGCTAACAGAAGTTGATAGTAACACAAGGCTGAGAACCGCACAGCTCCATCAGTGTTCCACCACACGCAGTAATCCCGTCCAACAGGGGCAGAACAATCAGCCTGTCAATAATTGTGTTGTGGAGCAGATATCAGATCAAACACATCTCTCAGTGGAGATAAAAGCCACCTGTCTGACCTCCATTCTGCCTACATCCAGAGAGACACACAACCTCCTGGCTAATCTCAGAGCATCTCATCGCAGACAGCGAAAATATTCAAGATGTGTGCTAAGAACAGCGTGATCAGTGATGACTCTCTCCAAACGGCACCCTGATGCTCTTCGCTCAGGGCCTTCCTTTCCTCTCGTCATGAATGAGGACGTAGGAACTCATTTCCTAGTGCTGAGACACAAGCTGCAACATCTGCTCAAAAAATCTATTGCATAACCGACACGGTTCGCAAAAAGATACACAACAACTTCGGGAAAGAGGACGTGTTGCTTGAGCCCCTCTTTAAAACTGAACATTTCATTGCATGTAATTTTGGGATATAAATAGATCACCCTCAATGCTGATAAAGAATACAAGATGTGCCCAACAACACAGTCAATCGCCTGCATTCATGCTGCTATCCAGTACACATGAGCAGCATACAACTGAAGAGCAGCTGTCGACCTGTTCACTCGGTCAACCACGCCACGGCAAACAAAGAGGCTTTCACAGCTGGTCAAGTTGGACAAGTTTTGCCTTACTTGCTACACTCTGATGGCCGCACAACAAGCATCAATAACAAGACAGCCTTGCAAATAGTCATTTCATTTCATGCTCACAAGCACAAGGTATTTGCATACATTAGCAATACAAGTCATGTTCTGTATATACAAATAATAACCACCCAAACAACACCAAAAGCATATGAGATGCTGAAAAATTCAACATTTACAGATAAAAATATGAAGTATATTTAAGATCCAGATCATCTACTTGGTAAAAGCAAAAGTCTCCAAAGCTAATTAGAGCTTGTTACAGTCTGTGACTTGACTTAAGATGTGAATTTCGTGTCAGAATAAGTAGTAAGATAATAGACCACAGCAGTAGTCTGTAAGTAAGCTTATTTCCCTGTATACTTAATGAACCTGTGACATTTCTAGAATTCCTGATCTATTTTTTCATCACTGTGACATTTTATGTAGCAGATCATATGAACTTTGTTTTATGAAAAGTAAGCAAAAGTAAACAATGTATACTGCAGTGAAGTGCTGGGTGATGTGATGTCACATCAATGTCATGATTAATTGACCGATTTTACCTTGACTATAAGAACAAAATCGTTTGTTTACCTTTGTTTGGCTTCATCTTTACCAAAGCCAAAATGGGTAAAAGTAATGGACACGGCATTTTTTTTGTACAAGCTGCTCGAGTTACTCAGCTAAGAACAATTTTAAGCATTAATATTTTAAGTACTAACAAAATGTTTAAAATAGGGCCGGGACTTTAACGCGTTAATTTCGATTAATTAATTACAAAGGTTTTAACGCGTTAAAAATTTTATCACAATTAATCACATTTTTTTAAGTTTGCAGCCGGAACCTTTGTATTTGCGTGTTCTAGCACGCCTGTAAATCTGATGCACAAGCGACATCCGCAAACAACAACGATGGACGAGCGACATCGGCAAACTGCACCAATGGACTACGAAGCCGCTTCTCTTGGTCCACTGAGGGACAACTTTAGCTTTAAAAAACATTCTGATGGGACTTTCGAAAAGACTATTGTTGTATGCAAGTTGTTTAAAAAGGAATTTGCGTATCACCGAAGCTACTCAAGCCTAAAATACCATCTCAATGCCAAACATGTTGCGGCAAGCACAGCCGTCCCCACAGCTAATGCCAGCATCCCCAGCAGCGGTAAAGAAATAAACCTCCAGCCAGCCCACATTGGATCAGATGACAAGATGTTAAACTATCACAAGAGTCGCAGTATTGTATAGTTATTTTATTTATTTTTAATTTTTACAGTTCTGTACAAGAAATAGTGCTATCATGATTGTTTAGTGTGCTGCTTACATTTATTTATTTTTAATTTTTCAAATAAGTTAAACACTCAGGGGTTCCTGAAATACTTGAAATCTGAATAAATATTACAGCACTTTGCCAAATCTGTTGGTTTAATAACAATAAAAAATCAAAAGGCAATAAACATGTTTGTTGTTAAGCATTTACTGTATGTCTATTCATTCAAAATTTTAGTAGCAAAAGGATTTTTTAAATTGAAAATGTTTAATTTGTTGATATATGGTTTGCGATTAATTGTGATTAATTAATTACAGACCCTGAAAATAACTCGATTAAAAAATTTTAATCCAGTCCCATCACTAATTTAAAATAATCAAAATAAATGATATGGGTGAGATTTCTTCAGTTAGAGTTTATGAATTCTGGCTTCAATTAATTTTCCATTCATTGTCCAGGCCTACTGAAGAGACATAGCTTTTAGTCTACATATAAAAATACTGAAGTTTTCTTTCCCAGAACCACATTAAACCCAGGCCTAGACTAAAGTGGACTGCTTATAAACACTGCTGACATTACAATTCAGCTCAAGACAAAGCTTAATCCAAGTTCACAAACCAGCCTCAAATCTTACATCACTCGAGAGCAGTGGTGACCAAATCCAGTCCTGGAAAACTACAGAATGTGTAGAGTTTAGCTCCAAACTCAAAAATCAGACCTAGGTAACGAAGACCTTCAGGCCAGGGTCTTCTCAGGCATGTTGGATCTTACCTCTTCAGGATTAGGACTGGGCATGCCTGCTCTAGAATCATTCTTAAAACAGAGCCACAGTAGGAAATGATTACTATGCACTTATACTGGCACCAACAGCAAGGTTTTAACTTTAAGACAGATGTACGATTCTGTCGATGCGTAGGCAATTGGCCAATGGCATTGTGAGCATTTATACTTGAGCACTGGTGTCTGCGGCGCTCTGCAGTTACACCACCAGAAGACTAAGTGGCGACATGGTGTCTATGCCACGGCATTAACTTCATACATTCAGTTGTTTCCAAACCGATGCTAGCTTTGGTCTTTGTAGCGTGATGAAGAGGAGTCATGCAAATGTTTATATTTAAAGAATTCCTTGGTTAATATCTCCTCAAACTGATTCATATTCATACTGAATTGAAAAATGGTGATGAAGTCGGATGCTACCAAGTGGACCAATCGCCGTTGTTACGTTCTGCGTTGCCACAACGTGTACTTACATTTATGGAGAAATTATGGAACAGTGTATGCACCTACACCATAGATTTGACTCAGAGTCATAAATTTACGCAACAAACAAACTGTTTAAGCTGCAGTGCTATGAAAACATATATTCTTTGTTCAATTATTGGTTAAAAAGGCACTGCCTGTATGTCACAAGCAAGTTTGCTTTTTAGAAACATGGGCTAATAAAGTAGCATATCATTACACATCAATCAAAGGAAAATTGTTTGCGCTCTAATGCACAGCAGTCTCTCTGAACCCAAGGACCTGGTTCCTTTTTCAGAGTGGCATCATGAAACAAAGGCAAAATTTTCCAACTCCTTCCACAGTCCTCTGACCCTCTTATTAAAATTTGCCATCCATCCGTAGATTAAAGCACAGCCCACTTAACATCAGTATGACTGGGAAACAAAAGACTTTGGTGTTGTGTGTAATTTCACTGAAGATTAAAAAATAAACTAAATCTTCTGCAGGTTCTATTAAGAGAACATATTTACTTGATGTACATCATGGCCTAGAACAAATTAATAGCAGCCTCTTTCTGACCGCAGAATCCTCTCTTCATTATAGGCATAGTCGAGTAGTAATAATTTATTGCATGCTGTCTCAGCATTATAGGCTATATAATGTTTTTACCATCAGGAATCAATGCCTTGTACATCTACAAGAAAGTTTTAAAAAGCTCAGAGTTATTACATCCAAGCCATATATGAGAACTAACAAACGCTTCTATACTTTTTGGAATAAATCATGTTTCTGCAGCTGAGATGTTACAAAAAACACAGAATATGCTACCTGATACCCAGTAAAAAGCCTAGTGTTAGTCAACAGGAAAAGTGATAAACACTGAACAAAGAGAGGATGAATAAAGGGTGAAGGTGTTACAACATTTTCCCTTCACTTGACCTACACCAATGTGTGAGAACCAACCACTCAACAAAAGTCAAAAGAATCAGTGATACACAACTTTGTCTTCAACAATGTCACTGATATATAAAAAGGTTTACATGTTTTGATCTCCCTTTACGGGAGTTAACACGAGTTTATACATCTCCAAGTGCCTTAATTTAGGCTACAATACAGGGCAGTCAATTATAATACATGTTTACTTATATTAATCTTAAAAATGGAATATCGGACTGTGATAAAGACAGACTATTTCAAATCTCCAGGCCTGAACCTCACTGAAAACATGTGATCAAAAGAAAGACAGACAGTCACAAGCCATCAAACGAAGTCAAGATTCTTAAACATTTCTGCAGGGGGGGGGGGGCATAAAATCACCCATCAACATGCAAGAAGCACATGTACAATCATGATTATTCCAACAAATACTGTTTCTGAACTCTTTTAAAGCAGAATTGTGGGAGTTTTGAAAAGAACCTCAACCACCACCGATGATCAGCATCCACCTGGATGGTGTGACTGTGTGCTACAACATTCACCAAACATACAGACAGGTGAGGAAGGACTGACAGTTCTTGAAGACGGGGATGATTAGGAGTGGAATTTTAGCCAAGACATCAGTAACACACCTACTCTCTTCAAGGGATCTTTCCTGACATGAGAAATTGGGACCTCACATTTACATATTATCCGAAAGACAGTACACCGTCCCATCAAACTGAGATCCACACAGAACACATGAATAGCTAACACCACTTCTTCCAGTAGCCACACACGGTTTTCCATGGAGGTCTCCTATAATGGCACTAACCAGAGACACACCTGCTTAGGGAATATTTTTGGACGAATACATTTTTTATTTATATATAATATGTGCAATATAATCATTACAGTACTGTGATGTTTATACAGCATTATGTGCATTATTCAATGTAGATCAGTCATTTAGTTGTAAATTTAAGTTTTTGATAATTTGCATATTGTTTATTATATTTGTATATAGTATTACTTATAATTATAGTCATTACTAAGTCTCTCTTAATACATTTATATTACTGAGTACCTCACTGTCTCTTTGCTGCTGTAACACTGAATTTCTTCACTGTGGGACTAATACAGGCTTATCTTATATTTTTGTAATTTGGGAGAAATGTTAGTAGTTTACAGAATAAAACAAAAATGTTAAGTTTACTCAAACACATATCTACAGAATAAACTGGTTATTTGCAGAAGTCTCATTTTTTCCACAGCTGTAGGTTAAAGTCGTGACTAAGAGGTCTAGTGTCGGATACCAAAGTTTTAGAGAAAGCATTGCCTGCACACTAGAGACACCAATAGGTGAGTGTGAAGTGGACTAGGTCAGAACGGTTCTACCAGCAGAACACGTCCTGTGAGGGAAGATTTAGTGAAGCTGACATGGTGGTCTGTTCTACACAAGCGTTTCCAAAGCTACTTGTAGAGGAGATGAAGCTACATTCATGTTAAAAAGACTATGAACCACCTCGCGCTTGACGGTTTATTTCCACAAGTAACGAGAGACAACTTTGTAGCTTTGTTAGCATTTTCGCCGGTAAAGCAGCTCAAACACTAGTCAAGGAGCTCTGCTACATAGAGAAACATTATTTTTTTCCGTCGTGTCACTCAGAAATGACTTTGTAAAGCCACATTTGTGTTAAAAGGGGAAGAAAAAGTGATTTATGACGCGAATAATAAGCTCTCGGCTAGCGAGAGTTGCTAGCCGTTTCCCTCACGATTCAATCACAGCACAAACACTCCGGCGATACTATCTGTGTTTAAGGGCAAACAACATTACACCGATAATAGTGGCTGATATCCTCTCCTGTTAAAAAAAAGCCCCCCTCTCGCCTGCCTGTTTACCCAAAATACATCCGTTTCTGGCCAAAAACAGTACCGCTGAAGAGGTTTACAAACAACAACGGCGAGCGTGTTTCAACATCACCGCTCCAACGTTGGTCGTTAGCAGCAAGCAAGCAGTCTTACCTTTCGATTTAGCGTAGTTCCTGAATAGAAATAATACGCTATTCCGAGCACCCAAAGCACGGCAAAACATAATAATATCCTCGATTTTCTACGCATTGCTATGGTTCGTGTTTTCTTGGACGTGATTTCTCAGTGGCTGGCTTCTGCCTCCGTTCGTGTAAAGCCACTGATGTCCAACCAAGCTCAGTACGTACGTGTGTGTGTGTGTGTGTGTGTGTGTGTGTGTGTGTTTCGCCGTAGATACAACGCTGGAGAGAAATGCTGCCACTAGTTGGGCAGAAGAAGCAGGAAACGGCCAACATCACCGGGTTAGAGGGGAAAGGGGAACCGACTTTAGTCCAATCACGCTCGGGCGAGGCAGCAGCGGAGGAGGGCGGGGGTGGGCTCACAGCCACACCGAGCCTGGACCTCCTCTACGCGGACTGAACGCTCTTTGTTGACCGCAACAATGTAAACCTCATCCAGACACAAGCATACATGTGTTTGGGTTTGGGAGGATGAAGAGAGCATCACGAAGTAGTAAACTTGATTAGCTCTTGGGCAAATATGAAATGTTTAGCGATTTTACCGAAACAGTGCGTTAAAATATTAATCTATATCACTGATACTCTTCTCAGTATCTTTCACAGCTTTATCTGAGCTATTCCAAGTGAAAGTTTAGGACAACAATCGAATCAAATATTAATTTTATTGAAAATATGTGTTGCTAAACCTATACTAAATATGTCTAAATATTTTTATTATTATTATTACTTGAACTTCAGGAATCTGCTGGTACACACGCCATCCTGTGGCGAATGTTTACATTAGAAATTAATCCAGGTGTTCACACTGCAGACAAATCGGATTTGTTTCTCAAATCAGATCTGCTGAGATGACTGTCCACACTGTTATTTGTAAGTCATCAGATCGGGTTTGCGTGTCGGAACCACAGACTGTATATAACTTGTATACAAGTTCTTAACAGTCTATGGTCAGGACATCACAAACCTATCTGATTGAGTTGTTGTGGTGATGACGAAGACGTTAGTAACTGCAGTCACGCTGGTGACGTGGCTTAAGAGTTGCCAGGTTTACGGTTTTCATGTAAATTTGGGATATTTAAAAAAATGAGGTCGTGGGTAAAGGTGGTGGAGTGTTGGTTTTTGGACTACTTTAAAAATGTACCATGCACATCAAAAATCCTTGATAGTAACACAGTAGTAAAAGAAGTGTTGGAGATGGAGGTATTTTTGTAGGTGATTTCTTCTCTGTCATGTGTACAATATGATGAGACAAATCAAACATGCATATATGCATTCACACTGTTTTAAATGCAAAAACTATAGTTTACAATTATATTTTACATTATGATAACAACTATTAAATTAATGACAATGCAAGATTAGTAAAAATTGATTATAGCTTCTTCAAATGTCTGTGATTAGACTCTTTATATTTTGGGTTAGATTTAAGCTTGCTTAGGGTGGCTTTCTGTCAGACTAGAGATTTTTTCAGGATCTGGTAACTCTGAGACTCTTGTTTTGGTGCCCTTTGTTGTGCTCTTCTTGGATCCCTGCATTTTCATCACTCTGCATTTGATGGGGTTGTTGTTTTTCACAATGCAAATGACGCAAAAGGCACTTCAAAATCTGATTTGAGCATCCAACCTAAGACAGATCAGTACAAAACCCAATAGTTATCACATTTAAAATAAACTCCAAATGCTGTTTGGATCCAATAAGCAAATATCAGATTTCATGTGATTTTTGGTTGTCTGGACTATCAAAACTCAATACAATCTATATAGGCCGAAAATTTAATTTGGGATAGCAGTCAGAACATAATACACAACATTTAACCTAGAAGAACCTGCGCCCAGATCTTCTCCAAAGAAAATGATTAAGGATGCTATACACACAGACCTAATGCACAACATAGAATTATTTCTGAAATTCTTTTTGAAATGCCACCTCTTTGTGTCAAAAATCTGTAATGTTACATATATGTTATATTGTATATTACAATAATACAAACTGCCAGTGTGTGAGGTAGACGTAAGTTCAGTTTTGATTCAGACTTTATATGGGATGCTCTGCCAATGAAAAAATAGTGAAGGTTATTAACACCTTGCTAAGTCAGAACTAATTGAATTGATATTTTGGACATAAGATTTAGATGGGCACAGTGTTCACATCAAGACTGGTTCCATTTTCATTTTCAATGACCAGGCACCCTCATAGCACATATTTTGCAGAAAATGTCATAATATGTAGGAATATCATACAAATACACTAGAATAGGAGATATTGATCCATAAACAACCTCAGTCTTCTCCTGAGATCGCTACCTTGCCGTGGTGGAGAAGCTTGAGAGTTCCTTTGAATCTAAGAGTGATACCATCTGAAGCTATGCTCCTGGTAGGGCCACCCTTGATGGTAAGGTCGAAGAGGAGGTTCCAGACAAAGAGCGATCACCCTCCCCATCCAACGAACCTGGAACTGTGGGCTGCAGCACGGTTCTTGCAACTTTTGATGTTATGTTGCTTTACTGCTAATAACACTGAATGTTGATTTTTCATGATGAGGTGTATGCTAGGTGCAACTTAGCACAACATCGAGTCGACTGCAGGGCTGACAAGAGATTGGGATGCTTAGTCAGTCCATTTATCCCACAGAGCACAAATGAAGTCAAAAACTAAGAATGCCATACTGGCTCGGATGTCGCCCAGGATAAAAAGGTCCGTGGTACCCATTGTGAGAGACAGGGTGGGTATTGAGAAGTTTACTACTGGCTCATCAAAGGTTGTATTGTGCAACACAACAAGGAAAGAAGATGAAGAGAAGCTAAACAGCAGACTTCGTGTCAAGATTGGACAATGGAATGTGAGGGGTCTAACTTGGCAAGTTATCCATACTTAGCAGTGAATTGGAAAGACTGAACATCAGCATTTGTGGATTGTCTGAGACTAAGTGGATTAAGACTAAGCAACTAGAAGAGCTGGTGAGTCGCACTGAGAAGGCTGCAAAGGAATATAACATGCAGATCAATACAGTTAAAACAAATGTGATGACAAACACTGAAGATACACTGAAGATATACTGAAGATCACAGTCGAAGGAAGACTTCTGGAGCAAATAGACTCTTTCATGTATTTGGGATGCAGAGTAACAAAAGCTGCAGACTGTGCCAGTGAAGTGAAGACAAGAATGGCCATGGGCATGTTGGTGATGATCAAATTGACAAATATGTGGAAAAGCAAGTCAATTAGCACCAACACCAAACTAAGACTGATGAAAGCCTTGGTCTGGCCAGTAGCTACATATGGATGTGAAGCCTGGACACTGAAGAAAGTGGAAGAAAGACGTATTCAGGCTTTTGAGAACAAGTGCATCAGGAAGTTGCTGAAGATCTCATG
>BRDA01088417.1:0-17539 GCA_036984385.1 Crenuchus spilurus
TTGGGAACTTTATTTATTGAAATGGGCCTGTAATTGTTGGTTGTAGTCATTGCAGGTGGTAAAGCCGTGAGCCCTGAGATTGTTTCAGAGTAATGTTGTGTAACCTCTCGTCCCAGAGGAGTAGTAGCTATAAAATATGTTGGACTTGATTAGTAATAGTTTAGTTGTTTTTGTAAGCTTTCAGGATTTATCTGTTAAAACTAAATTATTAAATACATATTTACTTGTTATTCCATCATTCTTGTTTTCTGAAATGTTTTCTTTGGCTAGCTGTAATGTGAATTTAATCTTAAACGAAACCACTAATAAACATACTTGTGCAAAATGGGTTTTAGCCGACTGCACATCCCACTTTTATTTAACTTCTCTACTTAAACAGGACGTTTTTTATCTTAAAACCTCGAACACGACATGATGACACTGTCTCTGTCCAACTTCCGAGGTACATTGATTATTGTGTGATTTAAAAAGCGGTTAACTCTACCTTTACAAACGCTCTTTGCTCCAATAATATCTTGCTCTGCCTCCTGCAGCACAACTCCGTCCTCCAGCCACTAGTGGGCGCGCCGTGTTTCTCTAAATGATCCGGTGGTCGCTGTAACTCGTCGAGTTCTGGAGTGTAAACAGACTGCGATGGCTGCTGAGAGGGGCGGAGGCGACAACAACATCCGCGAAGAAGACATGGGCAACCAGCTGCAGCTCGTACCTGGTAAGTGAACTGAAAACATGCTCGTGAAAGTCACTCACACAGCGGACTGTAAAACAGAGCCGCTCACACACGCAGCAGCACTTTTACACTTCAGACATGCTGCTGAGGCCACAGAGCTGTTTGAGTTACTGGGTGGCCACCGAACGGTCAGACATGACAGCTGACAATTTTGGACAAATGAGCCGCAAATAACCACGACGAATGTGTGTCCACTCTGAGAGTCTGACCCTTCAGTCTCCAGCAAACCCCTGAACTCCTAAAGAAAGTGCAAAACCTCACACTGACTCTGCAGAAACGTCTGACTGAAAGCGAAAATATCTCTGTCTTGGTCACTGTTTCTATGCCTCTTTAATTCTCTCTGCGTTTATCTTTTTATTCTTTTCATCTTTTTTTCTGAGTCTGCTTCTGGTTTTATCTCTCACTGCCTTTTTCGATCATTCTGAATGTCTATTTTTCCTTTGTTTATCCCTCTTTCTCTGCCCCTGTCTCTTTTACTCTCACTGTGAATTTCTTTCTCACACATTGTAGAAAATGAGGAGGAGGAAGACGATGATATGGAAACTGAAGATCGTGATAGTGAGGATGCAGAAAAGCCGAGCATCATCAACTTTGACCCCAGCCTTCCAACGTCACATGCTGTAAGTCTCAAGTATTAAATTTTGGCAAATACACAGGTTGTGAGTTCAGGGCATATTTCTGTGTGGAGGTTTGCATTATAACATACTAATTTTATTCTGTATGTTTTTTTTTTGTAATTAAACATTATTTATGTGTGTGTGTGTGTGTGTGTGTTAGTACTTGGGCTCAGACATGGAGGAATTTCATGGCCGTACTCTTCACGATGAAGACAGTGTACAGAATCTGCCTGTTCTTCCTCATGCTGCTCTCATACTGATCCCGGGTCAGACACTTCCACTGCAGTTTTTCAGACCACAGGAGGTCAGTATGTTCCGCAATCTGGTTAGCCACGACCGCACATTTGCTGTGCTTGCACACAGGTAAGCCCATCGACACAGCTTTAGAATGATTATGGATGGGGCAAAATTAATTTCTTTTAATGATTTTAGTGAATGTAGTATCACAGTTTAGAGCAGCGGTGTCAAACTCCAGTCTTGGAGGGCCAGTGTCCAGTTTGGTGATATATCTGCTCTGACACTACAGTTAAACCTGTTCTGCTGAGTTGAATCAGGTGTGTTTGATCAGGAAGATCACCAAACTGTGCAAGAATCCAGGCCTTCAGGTTTTTGACACGCCTGGGGAGAGTATTGTTAAGATATTGTAAAACTAAAGGTTTGGAATACTCTTATAACTAACAGCATATAAACTAATTTCCCTTTAATTGACATGGTAAATCTGACCTTGGGTGGTTCCTGATGTTTGATTCACAATGTAAATCTCATCTTAAGACAATTTCTTTGTTTTGGTTATTGCTTGTGGCATGTTTTGCAACACTGCCCTCTGCAAAATAAGCCTGGTATTACAGATCAGACTCTGGTTGTGAAATGGAGCATCAAACCTTAGACACAAGCATCTATCTCAGTTCTCACTTTGGTTAATAAATATTTTATTTTGCATTTTGTATCTATGTAAAATAACACATTGTTTACACAAATGTTTTTCTGAAATTATATTAATTTCAGATGTGTTTTGGATTAATTTTTTAACGTAAGAGTAATCTACTAATTTAAAATTAAAGATGTTCATCCATCCATTCATTATCACACCTGCTTAATCCTTATCAGGGTCGCTGTTAGTCCCCTACCCCCTCACTGGGTGCAGGGCAGGGCATTACACTATTCATCTAAGCCCAGGACAGGGCAATTAAAGATGTTGTTGAATGAAAAAAAAAATCATTAAATGAAACTTCTGAAATCAGAACTTCTTTTCAGTCCTGAGTCAAGTGGAGGGGAGCTAAAAGCTGAGTTTGGGACAACAGCAGAAATATATGCCTTTCGTGAGGAACAGGAGTATGGCATTGAGACAGTGAAAATCAAAGCTATTGGACGGCAGCGCTTCAAAGTGCACGACATTCGCACTCAAGCAGATGGGTAAGATGTCAACAATGCAGCACAATGCAATGTATTATACTATGTATATTTTATTACTTTTTTAACTAAATGATTTTTTGTTTTAAAGAATTCGTCAGGCAAAGGTGCAGATTTTACCGGAGAGGATTCTGCTAGACCCACTGAGTGCAGTTGAGCTCTCATCTCAAATACACACACATGTTCCACCCATCAAGCAAACACAACCACAAAGCCAGGTGCAACGCTGCCAGACCTACAGACGGGTAATTATTAATTATTAATTTATACAGAGTATATGGTCATGTTCACTTTATTTCTTAACATGTTTACTCTCTTTTCCTCTTTCAGAGGAAGTTGTATCCTGCAGGCATGACTCAGTGGCCTCCCTGGGTATATGCCCTTTACGATTCAGTGAGTCTAAAAAAGTTCAATTTCTCCCCTCACACAGTTCAGATACATGTATTGATATACATATTCTAAATGTTTTCATTTAAATGTCTATAATTTTGGTTAACCTTTATGAATTTCTTTCACATCACTGCAAGTATTTAACAGGCATTTCTATTCATATAGTCTGTGTTTTTATAATTCAGGAGACTCTAATGAGCAGAGTAAAGAAGCAGCTCCATGAATGGGACGAAAACCTCAAAGATGAATCTCTGCCTACAAATGCTATAGGTACTGTACACATGTATATCTGAACCACACTATAAACACCATGTTTGGACCAACAGTACTACCCATGAAAATCATCTTTGACATTTTTTATCTTTCTCCACAGATTTTTCCTACAGAGTGGCTGCTTGCTTGCCAATAGATGATGCTCTTAGGCTGCAGTTACTTAGGATTGGCAGTGCCATTCAGAGACTCCGCTGTGAGCTGGATATCATGGACAGGGTGAGTTTGAGAGGCATTGGAGTTATTGGTAGAAAAAGTACCAGTGAAAAATTTGTCACTGTCAACCTGTTGATTTTTTTAATCTTTTTCTAAAAGTTGTATTTTCCTACTGTCACAGTGTACATCTCTGTGCTGCAAACAGTGCCAGGACACAGAGATCACAACCAAGAATGAAATCTTCAGGTGAGGTGTGGATGAGTTCTTTTTGAGAAGCAAACAGAAAAGTGAAAAAGCTCAAGGAGACGATATTTAAAGATATTCAGAACATTTGTTTCATTAAAAAAATTGTATTAATGACAAAGTATCTTGGACACTCAATGTTCTCTATGTTTGTGTTCACTAACTTAATGCTGTGACCTTTCAGCACTACAAAAGATCTCTGATATGGTTGCTGTACTGTTGGAAGTGGTTTTCACTCTTGCTATTAGCTAAAATGATTGTGGCTGCAGTTCAAAATTTACCAGAAAATGAATCCCTCCCAGTACACATGACTTTATTCCCTGTCTATTTGTAGTCTGTCTCTGTATGGGCCAATGGCGGCTTATGTGAATCCACATGGCTATGTTCATGAGACACTGACTGTCTACAAGGCTAGCAACCTCAATCTAGTTGGAAGACCATCTACGTTGCATAGCTGGTTTCCAGGGTGAGCATGACTGTCTTTGGGATCATAAATTATGTAGTTTATGAATGTTTGTTTTATATTGATAGGTGCTGATAGTTGCTACTAGCTAGATTCCAGCAGGATCAGAATATTCATAATCTTAAATAATAATAATATAAAATGTGATGTATAGGTACCCTGCCTTTAGTGCACAATTGTTACAGGAACCAGGACAGGCCATGCAATTTAACACGGATACTGGTTAAGTCCATTTAATGTTCCTGAAAAGGACCATTTTCTGAAACTGTGATCAGTTTGTTTTAGTTAAACAGCATGTTTGTCTAGCATATTTAAATAGGAATTGTTGTATGTAAAGTTTTTATGTTTCCCCCATATATACCTCGCCACCATAAAGTTGAATGTATATAAAATACTTTAAAGCCTAAAACAATGTCCTAGGTATTATGCAGCAGATTCATAGCCATTTAATGTAAAAAACATTCCCGTGAGTGAACTTTTAGAACAGGAGACAGTATTAGACGTTTTGCCTGCCTTGATTGATTCTAACCACTGCCTAAAATCTGATTTGCTCTGCAGTTTAAACAAAGCCTTTGAGGAATTATATGCTTTTAGATATAAATTTCAGATACCATATGGTATTTTGTATCTAAGATATATCTAATATTTTATATCTATGCTTTAACTTTGCAGATTTATTTTGAAAAATCTGTTGAATTTCCCTTTAAGGTTAATTTTGTTTAATTTTGTGTAAATTCAAATGAATTTGTTAAAAATCTATGTGTCTAGGTATGCATGGACGATTGCTCAGTGCCGGACATGCGGTTCTCACATGGGCTGGAAGTTCTCGGCGGTGAAGAAGGATCTGAGCCCCCCTCGCTTCTGGGGACTGACTCGCTCTGCTCTCTTACCCACAATCCCTCAGGCCGAGGAGGGGGTAGAGGGCTCACGCTTGCTCTGCCTGTGACCTCAGCATGACCTGCGAAGCACATAACAACATCCACCACTTCAGTCCTCTTTCACCTCACCCCAAACATCACACACCAAACTGGAAGAGAGAGGGTGTGAGAGACAGAGAGAAATAAGGTTGACTGGTGCAAAAGGGAGACAAAGAGACAAGAATGGTGTATGATGTGCAGGTGTGAAGGGCTAGAAAGGGACAAAAACAAACTGCTTTGTATATTAGTTTCCCTTGCAGAATCAAACCAAATGGGCATCCTGAGGTACAGTGAATCTTGCCACTTCAAATCTACTGTTTTTACATTCTGAACATATTCTGATCATTGTTTTTGCTGTTATTACGGATATTGCTACACACTATCGAACAGACTGTAGTGTGGTGCATATGATAACATACACTTTAATGCCCACAGCATCTTTGTTTTCACATAGCAAAGTAAATGTCTCATATTTATGTATGGGTATTACGAAAGGGTGATGACATGGTGTTTGTAGGTATTCGATTGATATAAACAGGCCTTCTATGAATATGAGGAACTATTTTGTGCAGATTCTTCATTGGCCAAAGAGCGACCATTTCATTAAGGTTGATAAACAGCAAGTGGACTCTATATGGCTCTATGTGCCGTGTGGTGTTGGATGCTACAGTAACGACTGATGAGGATGAAAAGCTGGTGATTTAAGAAGTAACAGAGTTATCTTTTATCATTATAAAGTCATATCAGGGGCTTAGTGTATTTTTGTATTTCTCTTTTGCATCCCCCATCTCTTGTCAATGACAATGTTTTTGGATGTATGTGTGTTCAAACACTGAAAAAATTTTGTAAACAGGTGTGTTAATTAGAAGAGTCTATGTGTAGACTGCAGCCTTTTTTGTGGGGTGAAACCTCTATTATAAATACAGAACCTCACAATTTCATTAATTGCAGTACAAGTACACACACTTCATTCTCTCAAAACATCACATGCATACTGCAGCAATCTATTCATAATGATGAAATTAGATGTATAAAGTACCCAACAGGCCTACGACTGGTATATCTGTGACAGAATTCAAGACTCAAAAGGATGTTCAGTTATCAGTATGCTAATAAAAACATTTTTCGGAATGTCTGTTTGTATTAATCATGCTTAAGATATGATGAATATTTACATGCCATGTGGAAAAAGTAACAACATACCAGATTATACTGGTTAAGTGTATACAGACATCTGTCAGGATGATGTTAGGGATGTTTCTTTTTGAAAATCGATCCTCCACCTTCTAAACCCCACATCAGTCCCTGCTATTTGTTTTCTTTTGAATTACAGCAACCTTCATAATTGTTTCATTTTAAAATATTTCCATTTTTTATAAGAATTTTTTACACATACATTTTATGTTGGATTCTGTAAAGAAACTGACAGAGTTTATGTTACCTGAATCATACTTTTTGATGTCCTAAATTTAGTGGTTGTCATTGTGAAAGCACAAAAATAGACATGTAAGCCTGTAATGACATGGTATCTGGTACAAAAGAAAATTAGTGGTATCTCTCATCCCTTTAGGTTGTTAAGTGTTTTTGATATTAGAGACCGATCACCAGAGGGCGACGTTGAGCACGTCATCACACTTCTTCGTTGGTTTTGAGTTGATTACGTAAACAAAAGTTCTGCACGTACTGGGTGTAAGCAGCAAACTTCAGTTTCTTTTGCGTCTAGCTGTCGTTATTTCATCGTGATGTGTTTATTAAGATTATAGTTATGTTTTCCCTTTATAAGCGAACAGTCTGTTTTTGCTTTATGTCAGTATTTGGTGTAGTTAGTGGTAGTCGCTGAATACGGTTCCGTTCAGTTCGCTTTTGAGTTACAGGTTACATTATCTGCACTAGTAAGTCACAGTTCTGTGTGATTGTTGACAATGCCTCAACCTCAGAAACCTGCAGAGCTACAGCAGCCCGTCCCGCTGGTTCGCTCGTTAATCAGTCGGCTCAGAGCCCATGTGGTGTTCTGTAACCGAACCCCTCGAACCGTGAAGCTTGTTTGGATCGACTTTGACGGAAAACCACAGTCCTACGGAAAACTTCAGCCACTGACGGGAAGGAGGATGACCACATATGTCGGTGGGTGAAACTCGGCTAACGTCAGTAAACAGTTTTAAGGACTGTCCTAAACCCCTCACTCCTGACACTTTAAAACAGTATTTTGTACCAATGTACAAATTTCAGCCTTTTAAATGGCATAAACATAGATGGAAACCGTTATTCAGTACCCAGTATCCTGGGCATTTGGAATGAAGAGCATGAAATCTGCAAGACTATTACTAATATAATAAACGACAAATCAAGCATTGTTCATGTTCTGAGATCTGAAAACCAAACATTCCCCACCATAAAGACAAAAAGCCTATCAAAACCCCCCAAAACAAATCTATCTTTCTTATGAACATTACATTAATTCATAATGTCCAGATAGCTGGACATAAAATATTTATTGAAAATGTAAGAATTTAAGCAATTTCTTGGTCTTATTTCAAAAAGCTATAAACCTCAATGTTGTTTTGAATTAACAAATGAAAAAATGATAAAAAAAAACTGCTGTGGAGTTATAAAACCACTCTAAAAAATATCCAGATTACTGTAATGAGTAAGCAAGGGTACATCTTGGCATATAGTCATTGCCATCTTCGGCAACCTAGGTTGAACCCGTTTACCTTTTTTATTATTTATGCCAAATAGTTTTCATAGCAAATGACAAATGAGAGTGTACAGCAATACAGTTTATTTTTCTTTTCTGCTGTCTATTTAAATCAGGGGTGTCCAAATCCAGTCCTGGAGGGCAGGATTCCTGCAGAGTTTGGTGATCTTCCTGATTAAACACTGATTCAGCTCAGCAGGTAATGAACAGGTTTAATTGTAGTGTCAGAGCAGAGAAATCACCAAACTCTGCAGGAATCTGGCCCTCCAGGACTGGATTTGGACACCCCTGATTTAAATGGATTCACCTTTTGTAAAGTCACTTTTCTTGTCTGGCTCTCGTCGGAGGCGGACACATTTTTCCTCCTCTCCTCACTATCTACCCTGCTCGCTTCTCTGTCCTGTCTGCCTGGCTTCACTCGGCACTGACTTGCAAACCTTAAGGAGAGGACTGTTTGACGCCTGGAATGCTGTTCAAGGCTACACAGCTGCTGTGCTCATCGCGCGTCAACTTGTGGACTGAGAAACACAGACTCTCTGTCGGCTGAAGGGCAGACAACATGCCCTCTCCTGCCCCCGCCCTTCCAACCCCTCCCAGGCGGAGGCATGGAGCTCTATACAGAAGCGCTCTGGCTGCTGCCGGACCTACATGCCGCCATGGGTTCTTATCCAGCCCACCCATACCTGCCCTTATCCCCATCATGTCTTGTGACTGTGCTTATGTGAAAATAGTCAAAAATAGGTGACTTTTTTTCTTTTCCTCCTGGGCTCCCAAACTGTGCCCAGTAGGGCGCAGTCTGGGGGTTGAGGGGGCTTTGTTTTTTTATAACCTCCCCTCCTTCCCCATTGTGTTCACTGATTTCTTCTGACTAATGATAATTTTGCTGTACTTGTACATGTGCCCTGACAATAAATTGATTCTGATTCTTAACGTGCAACTTGAGTTGAATTTAATTTGCAACTTTGTCAATATTCAGGTGTAACTTCCATGTGGTAAAGAAAAACATGTTTTAGTTCAGTTCAGTTTACAAGAACCATCAAAAAGCATAATTAGAATAGATTGGTTGACATACTAAATGATGCTGAAATTACATTAGGCTGTGTGGCAGATGTTACACATCAAACAGTCCAATAGTCTGTACTTTGATTATACATTCAACATTATTTTGATGCATGACTTAAGAGGTAGGTATATGTTTATTAGATACTATAGAGCCTCTATCCGAGACTTCTTTATCCACTGCCATGTATTAGTATATGTACTACTTTGTCAGTTTAGCGACTCAAATGAGAATATCGCTGTTTCTGTGTGCACATTCCCGTTTGACATCAACAGCAAGTTCACGATGTTAGCCGGTTGTCAGCAAAGATTACTGAGATGAATATATCTCTCTCCCTCTCTGTTTATGTCTGACAGGCCATCCCTGGATGTTTCGTGATGCTGAGTCTGATGATCCCATGATGGTAAATAGTAAGGAGATGTACTTACCTACTGCACTGGAAAATGACCAGGTCTCATTAGCCAACATCACACTACCAGGTACACTCATTATTATCTTTTTTCTGATTATCTAAGACTACAGCTTTAGGTCTTTGCTTAGCTGGGACAAAAGCATTTGCTATTGCCTCTTTTTCTGGAAGTGTCTAGCTGGTCACCATGTTTTTTTTCTGTGCTGTATGAATGTATGTCTTTCAGTCAAATTAAATGTTTTACTGTTAATTATCCTTTTCAATGTTAAAAATTTCCTGTGATACTTCGTTCACAATTTCTATTTTGTTTGCTGAAATTCATGAAATATTTAATAATTAACTTCATATTTCTCCCCAATGTGTTAATTACAGTAAATAAAAAACTGCATTAAAATGTTCAGACGTATGCTTTCTGTAGAGGATATGTTAACACTCGCGCGCGCGCGCATGTGTGTGTGTATGTGTGTGTCAGTTTTTTCTCTGCGAGAGCGCTGTCTGCAGGTGGTGAGGCAGCTGGTACGTAGTGAAGATTTTCCTCACTTAGAAATTGCCCGCTGTCTACAGGAAGACCTTGCTCAGAGACCCAACATCCATGCTGACCTGCAACGCATCAGCAAGCGAGTGGAACAAAGATTACTGCAGAACAGAGAGACTCAAAACACTTGAAAGTGTACAATATGTAATGAGTCAAATTACATTTTTATTGCTGTGCATTCAGCAGGAATGATGTCCCAGAAGAGGCCGTTATTTTCCTAGAATGGAATGAACACAAATATATGTGAAAGCTCAGTTTAAGACGTCTCCCAGTGTTATTACTGTATACTGTTTCAGAAAACATCTATCTTTACCATTGCAGGTAACTGCAAAGCACCTTTAAGGAAAGGCAAGTGGACACCTATGACTATTCCTGTTCTTTCGCATGTTTCCAAATACACTCTCTTGATGCTGTTTATACCATGTCAATTTATGTAAACATGGAATGCTATTGTGATAAACACAATTAAATAAGCAATGTACTATATTAGTGTGATATCTCAGAAGATTTGCTAATTGATTATATTTTGTTCTCAATTAAACATGTCTTTTTAAATGTGTAAAAGTGTACAGGAGTAGGAATTAGCTTTTAAAAACATTTACAAAACACATTTCTGGAAAGTCAAGCCATGAGATAGATTGTCATTTTGGCTATATCCATGTACATGGTGATATGAAATAACATTCCTAGAGGATCATAGTACACTAAAGAAATGCAAATAATACAACAAATATGAGGGACAGAACCAAAAATAGTACAATGGACAGTGTAGCACTGACCAATACAGAAATGAGTACAGTGATAAGTAATACAGAAGGTGTCAGATCAGAGGAAGACCAGTATGTGCTGAACTGAGTAATACTAACTTGATATTGAAACCATGAGTTTAAAAAGGCTAGTTTTTGTACATTCCTGTCAGTGAATAATTATTTTACTTGAACATACTAAAATGACTAATTGTACTGTAAAATCGTTCCATATCCGGAACAATTCAGATATTTACCTACTGAAGTGTATTGCCCAGAGCCAGAGTTGCCAGGTTCGTTGTTTTCACGCCAAATTGGGCTTGTTTGAAAATCCAGTCGCGGGGTGAAGATTCAAGGGTGGCGGGGTGCGGTTTTTTGGGCTATTTTTAAAAATGACTCCGGCCGCCAAAAACCAAAAAAGTGGGTGTTGCCTTGGATGTTACGTCAACATGGCGGGCAAACGTGTACAAGTCGACACTAAGGAAGATTGATTACAACAATAAGAATGAGGAGAACATAACAACTAAAGGAAGGCAGTAATATAAAAAGTTTGAAATGGAGGACAGGACAACAGAAAATGGCAGTTAAAATTGTGTACGCGTGAGCTTGAGAGAAAATAAATAACAGATGGAAAGAACTGTCCAAAAAGTTCATAATAGCTCTTCATGTAACCAGAAATCACAAGGTGTTGAAAAAATGTTAACAAAAAGGATCAGAGGAGAGAAGAGAGTTCATGAGGGGCAAGAATAGAAATGAGTAAGTAAAAGTCCTTTTTTTTGCTGCTAATGTTATTAAATGTTCTTGACTGGGATATAAAACTGTTCTAAAACAACTAATAAACCACGTACCATATTATTAATGACTTTAAGATAAATAGCAATACTGATAATAAATCCCTTATAAACAAAATACTAAGTCGTACATTCGAAGTTGTTTTACCATTCACTTCAAACGTGTGACACATATTTTGTGCTAGTTTAAGCTTCTGAAGGGTGGGTTTTAGACTGACTTTGGGCTGGAAATCTCTGTTGGTCCTGGCAACCCTGCCCAGGGCCCTGGAAACTAAATGATGAGCCGACTTGGGATCGTCTGACCTCTAGTGATGGGAATTCCGGCTATTTCTAGGGAGCCGGTCTTTTGGCTCGGTTCACTAACAAGCTCTTGTGGCTCCTTAGATTTGGTTGCTTAAATAAATTTTTTTTATTTAATTAATTTTTTTATTATATTATTGTGTAAAATGAAATACTAGTGTAAAAACATACATACATCTAAATGTGTGTATTATTTGTAAATGTACCACTAAACTTTTCACGTTGCAAAGTATACACTCTGCCTTTGAACTGTATCATGTTAAAATGCGTCCAAACTATACTTCGTTTCCTGTCACTCATTTTCCTCACCTTTCCAGTGTATGGCAAGCCATTTTAGCCTAAAATGACACCAGCTATACAAGTCCTAATATGGCAAGCCGTTTTAGCCTAAGTCCTAATTCAATTTTTACTAGTAAGAACTCTTTCAAGATCTCTCTAATGTAGTTTTTACTAGTAACAGCTCCCATTTCCGATATGAATTATGACATTTTTATTAGTAAGAATAGAGACTTACATATCCATAATTAAATTCTGACTAGTCACATTGCCAGGTGGACATATCTTTAATGTAATTCTGACTAGTCATAATTCTTCATTGACTTACATTAAATTTCACCCTCTCATATCCTTAATAAAATTATTACTAGTAAAAATTCCAATTAAAGATATCTGCAATTATATGTTTACTAGTATAAATGTAATTTCAGATATCTACAATGCAATTATTACTAGTAACAAGTACAGGTCCACATATCCATAATTGAATTCTGACTAGTAAAAATGTGAATTTAAGAGCTCTCCAATTAAGTTTTTACTAGTAACAATATGAATTAGAGAGATGTAAGGTTTCAGAGCTCTAAAATGTAATTTTAGATATATCTACAATTATGGCAAGCCGTTTTAGCCTAAAATGACACCAGCGATACAAGTCATAATTCAGTTTTTACTAGTAAGAACTCTAATTCAAGATCTCTATAATGCAGTTTGTACTAGTAATAACTCCAATCTCAGATATCTATTATGACATTTTTACTAGTAAGAATAGAGACTTACATATCCACAATTAAATTCTTACTAGTAAAAACTGAATTAGGACTTGTGTCACTGGTGTAATTTTAGGCTAAAACGGCTTGCCATACTCTCCCTGCCTCCTGTTCTGTGCTAACTGTGCTGTTACTAGTGATGTGTCGTTCGCAAAAGAGCCGGCTCTTAGAGCCGATGCTTGGTAGTGAATCAAAAGAGCCGGCTCCCATTGAATGGGAGCCGGCTCCCAATTTCTCATTAGCTCTGCTAACAAACCTGAGGAAAGGGGAAGAATAGACAGAAGGAATCACATCAGCCCATCCAAATTGAGGCGTCTGATTTTCTTGAATGCCAATCTGCACTAAAGGTTTATGCAGTGTTTCAACATTAAGAGTTTGGTTTTGCTGTTGATATTGTAGATTTGTTTGAAGTGTGTGTGTTTGTTTTTCCTGTGTTCCATTAAAAGTTTATTTAAAAATAAGGCCCCGAGTGGCTCAGCGGGCAAAGACGCTACCACTTTGGCACGAGGATCGCGAGTTAGAATCCCGGTCATGCTGTTTGCCATCAACAGCCGGGGCCCAAGAGAGCAAAAATTGGCAGTGCTCTCTCTGGGCAGGTAGATGGCGCTCTCTCTCTCTCTCTCTCTCTCACTTTCACATTGTAATGTCCGCTGGCTCAGGCGTCTACTGATTGGTCCAATCGGAGCTGGGGACCCTGTGTGCCTTCCTCTGAGTGTGTTAGGCTCACCAGTGACGGTGTATCAGTGGTGGTTCGAAAAAGAAGCGGTGGCTGCATCACATACAACGGAGGAGGCTAGTGCTTGCCTGGACCCTCCTAGAGTCAGGGACACTGCAAAGTGATGGGGAGAGGCCTAACAGAGGGGATGGGCTAATTGGCTACCACTACTGTACATTGGGAAGGGGTAAAAAAATAAAAAATAAAAGTAAGTAAGTAGATTTTATTTGTATAGCACTTTTTTGAGCCATCGCTCCAAAGTACTTCACAACTTAAAAATAAAATACAAATTAATAAAGTAAAAATTTAAAATTTTACATAAAATACATAACATAAAAACATAAAAGAAATTAAAATATAGAAGTAAAATAAACTAAGTAAAAGCCCCCCACACACATTACTAATACTGATTGTTTAAAAAAGCCTGAGAGTAAAAATGGGTTTTCAAAAGCTTTTTAAATGATGACGTGGAATCTGCAAACCTGATGTTGCTTGGAAGACTGTTCCAGAGTGCATACACAGCAAATGCACAGTCCCCCTTTCGCTTACATTTCGTTCTCGGCACCATCAAAAGCCCTTGGTCAGTGGATCTCAGTGATCTTGAAGAATAGTGGGGAACTAATAACTCACTAATGTACTCTGGGGTCTCACCATGTAAAGCCTTATAAGTTAAAACAAGCACCTTAAAATCCACTCTCCACTTCACTGGCAACCAATGAAAGGAGGCCAACACTGGAGTGATGTGATCCCTGCATCTTGTTCCAGTTAAAAGTCGAGCAGCTGCATTCTGCACCATCTGTAGCTTTGCCGAAGCTCTTTGGCTAAGCCAGGTGTATAAGGCATTGCAGTAATCTATGCGAGATGACACAAAAGTATGTATAATTCTCTCCAAATCCTGAAATGATAAAATATTCTTAATTTTTGCAATGTTCCTGAACTGAAAAAACATGACTGAATAAGTTTTTTGATGTGTTCAGTGAACTGTAGTTGAGAGTCAAAAATAACTCCTAGATAGTAAAAATGTTTTTTAACAGAACTAATGCACAGAATGAAGCAGTTATAAAGTTTATCATAAAAAGACTGAAGGCAAAAGGGTTTCTCAACACACAAACCTTTTATTTTTGCTTATTTAGATTTAAATATAAGGCTACAAATGATAACAAGCAAAGAGCCGTTTGGGAGCCGAAAACCGGCTCTTCTTTGGGAGCCGAGCATAAAGAGCCGGCTCTCTTAAGAGAGCTGAACTTCCCATCACTAACTGTTACTACGTGTGTCTGTAACTACACCCCTCTCCGCTCCGCTTTTGCTCAGTGTAGACACACAGACGCTTCCACACATCTTGACCAATCACGTGCGGCAAAAAAAGAGAATCGGAGAATCTCAGGAGCCGGCTCTCGTCGTTCACTTCAAAGAGCCGTCTCTTGGAGCCGGATCTTTCGCGATCGACCCATCACTACTTACTTCATTTGATCAAGAGAGCCATCATAACGTGCTCGTTTACAAACATTTTAGACATTCGTGTATACGATTTTATTCTAAAAGTAATTTCAGGTTAGCTTTTTGATTCAACAGCGTTTCTATAATTAGATCAATCAAAAGGAGACGGATAATCTGGAAATCGCAAACAAAAAGGTGAATATTTCCCGGGCCGAAACGCTCACACGCGGCTTCTCAGATTGATGCTATCTGGAGGTTAAAGAGCTAAGCTAACATAGCAAAGTTTAGGGGGGGTTAACCAAATAATGTGTCACTGTCCAGTTCCTTTAAACTAGTAAGTTTAAGGTACATGACCTTCGAATTCGTTCAAAATTACCAGCGTTTGATTATCTCTCTATAAGCTCATCTTAAAGAAGCTGTGAGGTCCTGCAGGGTTGGCTGGTTGTCGGTAGGTAGTATTCACAGCTAGCTAGCGAAGCTTATTAAACACTGTTTTTTAACGTCGTGTAGCTGTTATTCCTATAACAAACAGTTCTGGGTATAAGTGGTCTTCAAATTTATTTTAATTTACATTCATTATTTATGTACATATATGTCAATGTTATACATAATTCGTCCCGGACTGCACAGTTAGCTTAGCCAGTTAGCTAACATTAGCTACTGACTGTAGTGTTAGCCAACTGCCCACATCACTGAATACATTAATCATTAAAGTGTGTCCTAGGCTTAACTGTATAATTTGACGAGAACTTTTACTGCTGAGGTACTGAAATTTGAGTTTGAATGATTCATTTCTGTTAGAATGGACATTTTATCAGAAATGAAATCTTAAGTGACAGATTACACAACAGACCTTGTGTAATTTTAGTTCTGTGTAATTGGGCTCTCTTGCTGTGACTTTTTGCTTTTTGATTCCTGCTTCGCTCCTGCTACGTTTGGATGCATATTGAATTGTTGGAAATTGGCATAAACTAGATGGCAATAGCAAGGTTACATGGCTATATCACTAAATTCAGTAATTGTACTTAGAAAGAGCTACTTTTATTAAACAACACTTTAAAATGGCAGTGCTCTTAGTTTTGCATAGTTTTTTTATTTAGCTCACTTTAACTTAAATTGGAATGTAACAGTGTTGACACTTCATTTCCCATCTGTGCTCAGTTGTATTGTGTTTGTTGATACTATCATAGAAAGTGGACAGGGAACAGGAGCTGCACCTGAAGAAATCAAAGCGGGTGGGCTATAGTCAATACAGTTAGTCTGTGATGATCCCTATTTGTTTGGGACTTAAATTACATGGGTTTAAAGTAAAACCTTGTCATGTGTGTGAGATTGTTGGTACTTTTTGCTATTTTAAAACAGAAAATGATGTATAGTTACTGATACATGGCTTTGAGCCATTATGTTTTGCTGGAATATACATTTTCCTGGAAATGAAAGATGAGTAACACGGATCACAAAAATGAGACACCCCGTGTACTTTTGGTTGACTGGGGCCTATGATTAATGTGTGTTTGCTTTCCCAAGCATTTTTGTTCCATATGATTATTGCTTCACATCTGTTGTAGTTGAATGCATATTGAATTGTTGTATAGATATTTTTATTTCTTATTCAAACATGGCTCTTTGTTTTTAGCCCTAGCATAATGAATAGTGACAGGCAAAAGGTCAAGTTTGGCTGGCTGAGTACGTCATTCAGCTCTCCTCGAAAGCTACAGAAGAATAACGTAGGCTTGGCAAGACCCACAGTCTTGGGGGATGCAGAGTCCGATCAATCAACTGAGCACCTCTCTTCCAGCCTGAACATGTCGACTGGGTCAATTGATCTAGGAGAGATAGAGAGCATTAATCTCAGCACACCCAAGAGAAGACAGGCAGTGCCTTCAGAGAAAAAATGGAGCCTGAATGCACGCTCCCTGTTCACTAGTTCCCACAAACTGTTAAGGAAAAAACAAACTACTGAGGTAAGTGGTTTGAACTTAAGAGAGTATTAAATAAATGGAGATATTTTAACTCATAATAGCTCAGGGTCAGTCTTCTGCTCTCAAATGTTATGTCCAATGCAGCCTACTGTGATATGATATGGTCATATGAGTCTACAATCTGTGTGTCCCTCTCCTAATGTAAAGTATAGGATTGAGTAATTTGTTATTCACTGTATGTATGTGTTCAGCAAGATACACAGTCAGCACAGCAGTCCCTAGATGGCCCATCTGTGACCCCTACTAGCATGAAGCGCAAGAACAGAACTCCAGAGGAGGGATCAAAGGCCATCTACCTCAGAGCACTCACTGACGCTATTGGGGATGGTGAAAGGAAGTCTCCATTTACTCAGAACAGTGTCAAGAGGCCCTCTGCAAGGAAATGCATGGACACTCCCACTGTACAGACTGAACCAGAGAAAAATGTCTTCCCTAGATACTTGTTTAGAGATGAGACGACATGTTTGCCGATTGGGACTAAAAATCTTGGGTCTTCCCCATTTGTCTTCAAAGACACGAAAGAAAAGGAGGAAGCAGTAAAAACAGACACCAGGGTAAGTAAAAGAGAATCATAAAACATAGGAAATTAATTCTGCATTTTTGTGACTTTCTCAAGGTGGGTTATGACCA